>NBIV01000089.1:0-253132 GCA_003194525.1 Gracilariopsis chorda
GACACCGGCCCCGATCAGCATGTTGACCACCTTCATGCGCTCGCACGCCGCCCCAAACGCCATGCGCTCCCTGCCCGAGCCCGCGTGTGCGCGCTGCCTCCGCCGCCCCCCCGCCGACGACTCCGCATCAGCTCCAGCTGAAGCTCCAGCTCATCGTCCACCGACCCGTCGCGCTCGCCAGCGCGGCCGCCCGTGAGCGCGCGCTCAGCCTGTGCCTTCTCCACGCGCACCTCCTCACCCTCGCCGTCCCTGTTCATGAGCGCCGCCAGCATGCGCTCGTCCGGAATGAGCGCGTGGTCCGCCTCACCGCGCTCGGCGCGCGAAACAGCGCCCAGCGTGTCCTGCGAGTACAGGCTTCTTGAAAGCGCTTCCTGTCGCGCCAGCACGTCGTGCTCCTGAGACAGTGCCGAGTGGCGCTTCTCGCGCAGCACGTCGCTCTCCGCGCGCAGCCGCATTCCCAACGCCCACGACTTGGGAGAAAACATGATGGCGCCGCTCTCCGGCGACCCGTGTCTCGCCGCGCACAAGCAGCAGCACATGAACACGAACAGCGTCACAAAGCCCAGAATGGAAATGATGATGATGACAGCGATCTTCCACGCGGGCAGCGAACTGATTGGCGGTCGCATTTTAGGATAGTGCACCAGCGCTGTAGTCAGTTGCGAGTCGCGTTTCAAAGGCTCTGCGTGTGTGTTCGACGACGGTAGACGCGACACTTCTTGCCACTTGAACACTATTCTGACCGGGTTTGTCGAGCGATAGCGGCGTCATGAAGACGTTGTTCGGGATGCGAAAGCTGAACTTTGTAAAATCTTCGGAGAAGGCCATGGAGCAGTTGTCGTTCAGTTCGGACGGAGCGGCGAACACGCCACACGACTGGTGATGCCATGGCAACAAGCGCGAGTACTCGCTGTTCTTGACGCCCATGCGAATGGTGCTCAGCGGGGCGCTGACCGAGCTGACGTGACTTGGCGCATTGAACACCTTTGCGTCCACCGTGGTGACAGTGTCCGTGCGTAGACGCAGCGAACGAGCGTTCTTGCCCGTGTAGAAAATGTGCCGTTGTTGGTCGTATAGCACGATGCCCAACACGTACAGCGGGTGCGTGGATTGTTTCACAGTGCGATCCGGTAGCGTAAGCTGGTAGCGGAGCTGGGCGGTGCCCGGGAATGTGGTGATGGTGATTTCGGCGGTGACGATGATTTGATTGCGCTCCAGCTCAAACGACTTGCTGAGCACTTGGATGAGCGGTCCGTCGGACGACACAACGCGCACAACGGGCTTATAGTCGTGTGAGGAGTTGACCAAGTCGGGCGGGAGATCAAACAGCACGGTTGGACGGCCAGTAGATTCGCCCTCCCGAAGCGCATATTCGTGTGCGGGGAGTCCGAACGGCATGCATGTGAGGGGGCGGGCGGCGCAGACGAGCGCGAGGATGAGCGCGGGGAGGCGGACGCGGACGCGGACGCGGACGCGGACGCTGAGACGCGAAGAACGGAGCATACCAGGTGGAAGGGGAGAAGGTATGAGAGTGAAGGGTGAGCGTGAGCCGTTCGGCGTTGACGGGTGGTGGAGAGGATGTACCACGCCAGCGACAGAGCGAGCGCCCAATAGTGCGCGGCGCTACGGGCGGCTGCGGCGTGCGTGACGCGCAGCGCGTGTTTTTGCGGCAGTGCACAAGCTGTTCGCGCGCGACGACGCGTGCGCATCACGCGCACCGCAAGCACTCGAATCAAACAAAAGCTTTACCACAAACATTCGAATCAACCAAAAAGCTTTACCTCAAACAAACAAAAGCTTTGCCGCAAACAAACAAAAGCTTTGCCGCAAACAAACAAAAGCTTTGCCGCAAACAAACAAAAGCTTTACCTTCGCCGCTCACGCGTGCGACGGGAATGCCCAGTACTCCACCATGTTGCACGTCATGAGGCCGCGGTCCAGCGCGTCCAGCTCGCGCAGCTGCGCCGCGCTCAGCGCCACGCGCTGCGCCCCAAAGTTCTGCGCGATGCGACCCGCGTTGGCGCTCTTCGCCAGCACGGAACAGCCCGTGTGCAGCCCCCACGCAATGAGCACCTGCGCCGGCGTCGCGCCGATTTCACGCCCAATGCGCGCCACCACCGCGTCCTGCAACGGCCCCCGCTTGCCCGACCCCAGCACCGAGTACATGCTCAAGTGCACGCCAAAGCGCGCGCACACGTCGCGAAGCTCCTTGCGCTGGTAGTAACAGTGCGCCTCGCATTGGTTCACGGCCGGTTTGATGCGCGCGTATTGCAGCGCGTCCATCAGCGCCACCGCCGGGTAGTTGCTCACCCCAATGTCCCTCACCAGCCGCAGATGCACGCACTTCTCCAGCCCGCGCCAGGTGTCCTGCAACGTCACCCCGTCCGCCCACGTGATGTCGCCCTTGTCGTCCCTCAGCACCCAGTTGTTCTCGCTGATGGGCAGCCCGTGGAATTTCCACGCGTACGGGTGGTGCACCAGATACAGGTCCACATACTCCACACCCAAGTCGCTCAACGACTGTTTGCACGCGCTCACCACGTCGTCCGTGGCGTGGCACGTGTTCCACACCTTGGACGTGACGAACAGCTCGGAGCGCGAAACGCCCGACGTGGCAAACCATTCCTTAAGCGCCTGGCCCACTTCCTTCTCGTTAAAGTACACGGCGGCGCAGTCAATGTGGCGGTAGCCGGCGTTCAACGCGGCCAGAACGGCGCGTTTGGTCTCTCCGCGCTCGGCCTTCCAGGTTCCGAAGCCGTGCAACGGCATGCGCTTGCCGGACGGTAACAGCACGTGCGTGGCGCTGCGCGCTGCCATTGTAACACGCGCTTGTGATTGAACGCGCCGGCGCCGTTGACCAAGGCGGGCGCAGCCCACACGCACCAAGTGCCATCATCGCGCGTCTTTGTGAGCTGCAGCTCGCCACCACGTGTGCCACGTGCACAGCGCTCACAGCGCGCGCGTGCTCAGCGTGACGCGCCGCGCTTTCCGCCGTTCACACACGTCGGGTGACGTGTATGTTGCTGCATTCAGCGGTAGCGGGCGAGTGGCGCGCGAAATGTAAAAGTGTCTGCAACTCTATTGCTTGTATAGTATCCGGTAGGTATCCGCTGGTCCGGAAGCGTCGGATTCTACAATAGCGATTATGCATCCCATTATTCGGAGCTCACGTGCACGCATTTGCGTGTCGGTGCAAACTGTACTGACAGTGTACTGTAGTGCCACTTGCTTCCTGCCGCTGTCAGCGCCTGCTTCATACGCGCCCTGCAGAATGTGAATCACCCAATTTCAGCCCATACGTTGGCACGCGCAGTGCTGTCCACCCGTTACTCTTTTTAACTGTGCACTGTAAAAGCGCCGCCGGCGCTTCCACCACCCTCCACTCCGCACCCACACACTCCCACTTGTGCGTCTACCAAACGTGCTGTTACCCGCTTAACCTATAACCCTACCTAACTTACAAACCGTATCCCTATATCCCTGTTAACTCATCAACCAACCAAGATGAGGTTTTGTTTGCTTATGATGCATTGCTCCCCCATGCCGCCACCTCCATCGCCAACTTACTCCTCAAATCCTCTCAACCTACTTGCTTTCGTTCAACAACAACCTTATCACGTTTGGTATACACCTGCTTGCTCTATCACCTTACAGTATGCACAAACTTGTCAACTCCAACATACATACTTACAATATCACTTCTATCTCATAGCTCTTGAAATGTACACCCCAAATTTGTACGTGAGCCAAAAGCGTCCCGCCAAACAAACAAACACTCCGTTCAATACACCAATGTTAGTACAACGCTACCATACAATGCCAATGCATTATATTGCCCTATTGCTTGCAATCGCTCCGACGAACAACAAAACACCCTGTTACGCCCACCTCTAGCTACAGCTTCAGAGCAATATACATATTGTTCACACGGAGCAACTTGTGGCTACATAACCTAGTCACACTGACTTCTTAACATTCCTCATCCCGCTGTCACTGTCTCTTTTCAAGCGAAGACAGTATTACCTTTCAGTGAGTGGAGGGCTGAGAATGCATGTATCATAAGTGGGCCCCTCACCTGAGATTTGAAATACTTGCCTCTCCAAGCTGGATTCTAGTGCTAGCTTTTCGGCTACAGTACTTACTATAATAGTTACTTTTACTGAGGTTTTGAATTGCGTGGAGCTCCCGCCAAACGGTACTTTGGCTGACACGCAACAGGGGCTGGAAGCGGCGTTGACGCTGTGCCGACAGCGAGCTTCACCCCTTCAAATAGCCCCAGAGGCCGTCTCTTGGTCGAGAAGAAAAGAGAGGTATCGAAAGAACAGAGTAAAGTGCCCCATCATTGTTTCACTTAGCTCTTTTAGCTGTATTAGTACTACGATGAAGAACCACCTGTATCAAGGTAATGAAATCTGTCCAGGGCACGATGCGTTAGTCCCTGCCGTGGTGCGTCGCTCTTCGTGTCTATTCAAATCACAGGGAAGTCGGAGTCGCCAACGGGAAAGCTTTGGAACTCAGCCTTGAAGACAGAGACTAGCTCTTCGAGTGTAGGCCTCGAAGTCGGAATGAGGTTCTGTCTGCCCATATAAACCAATGAGACTAAAACCTATCTCGGTGGACTACAATTCCTCATATCTATATTACAGACATTACAACGGTAGTTTCTGGATACTTTTCCGTTGTGGTTTCAATTTCGGATCCGTTCGGCTTCCACGTCCCTTATCTTTGCGACGGATAGCACACACCGTGCTAGCAAATGCAATATGCCCTAGATTGGCTACTGGCGGTTCCTGGGAGATCTCTTTCCACGATAGTAGTGAAGGTCAAGGCCAGCGACGACTCTGAGTGCTCTGTTTCCTTTCTTCCAAGAAGCAAAACATGCATCGCCGTGATATGGAAGGAGTAACTCCTTCATTAGCTGGAAGGAATAACTCCTTCGAGCTAATTACACCATGTTTTGTCATTGGGATAACAACAAAACTGTTCCCAGGCAAGTTGTGACATCATGACGCATCGCGTATGTACTTGCAAGACAATTTAGACACTAATCTTGAAAACTCGGTACTAAATGCACAACCCTGGAACGAAACTGAGAACGGAGAAGCAACATTATGAGTATGGGTGCCGAGAACTATTCTAACTATGCTAATAACCATGACGGTGAGTATATGCGAATATTACGATCATGACGTATGGACATATATCCGTTCAAGAGCAGCAGTGAAAACAGCATTGACGAACCACAAACACAAATTGAGTATTCCGGTCAGGAGCTGCTACGACATCATCATTTTGATGCACGTTTGGGTCGATGATCGTAGAAGAGATGTGCTCAAAATGGAGATGGGTACGACGGGACAGAGAGCTTCCTTCTTCTCCAGGGAGCTTTACGTGATACATAGAGTTTAGCGTGCTAGACGAGAAAAAGCTCCCTTGTAGTGATAGATTCACCACAACGCGGTAACTCGGTAATGTGCGCCCATAAAGCACTCAAAAGCTGCTGGCGTCATTTTCTCACGGTTGGTTTTGTGGTCGTGGAGACTGTTTCGGGGCAGGAACACTGAATCGACAAGCGATGGAGTGCAGAGCTTAGGCGCTAATCCTTACATCACTCCCTCCAATCCTTTTTTTATGGAGCTCCTTCCTGCTCAGCACGCTACCATAATACTAAGAGAGGCAGGGCTCTGACGTTGAATCAAAAGTAAGGACATGGCCAGAAAAGCTGTTGGTGTATCTAGAGAGAGGGGTTCTTCTCAGTGTAACCCCTACCGTAGTCTCGGAATTAGAGACGCGAGCTCATATAAACACACACACATAATACTAAGGGAAGAATTATAGCGATAGGCACCTGACTGTTGGGGAGATTTTGTATCGTTCGCGATGAGTCCTGCTTAATCAGTCATGTAAGTTACGGTACACCGAGTCCGATAATAAGAATGAGTGCATCGACGAACGAGTGCGCATTGCACGGTACTAAAAAGGAAATTGATAGGACTCTTGCACACTGCAAATCAATGCTGCAACAAGCAATCCATAGACTAGAAACTTATTGTGATCTCAATAAGATTAAGATGAATGCCGCCAAAACCGTCTTGGTTCCCTTCACCTACAATAGATGGAAACGCAACAGTGAGCAGTATGCCGTCTCGGTGAACGGAACTTCAGTCAATCCATCTAACAGCGTAAGGTTTCTTGGGCTGCAGCTGGATAGTCGGCTGAACTTTAAGGAACACCTGAAGAAGGTGAGGAACAAATATTTAAGTAGATGCAGGATATTGAGGAGACTGACAGGCACAAGTTGAGGTGCAAACTCCCAAACGATGCACACATTTAGACAGGGGTTCATCGAACCAATAGCGACATATGGCGCCGGCGTGTCAATTCCCAATGCTTCCGACACAGACATACGGAACCTGGAAATGGCCCGCAATGTGGGATTGAGAATCCAAACGGGGTGTGTCAAATCCACACCAATCGGAAAGCTTCGGGAATTAACCCAAGTCAAGTCGTTGCCAGAGATCGCCGCCATTAAAGCCGCAGCATTATATGAAAAGATCATGCGGCTACCCGAGGAGGTACCAGTACAACAATCAATCACCACACTCTCAAGCACGCGTATAAGGAAGAAAAGGTCAACGTTGAAAAAAGAAGCAGAGAAGAAACTGGCAGAGCTCGGCCTTCTTCATCTGTCGCGCGCCGCGCTTCCAATCGAGCCAGGACTAGCCATAATCCAGGACGCTGAGTTTCACTATACTCCTTGTTCTAAAGAAGATACCGAAGCAGTCCAACAGGAAGCTGCGCAAGCCTTGCTGGGCACACTACAACCAGCAAAATGCGAAGTATGGAGCGATGGCTCGGTAGGGGAGCCCTCAGGACAACCAGGAAACAGTGAAACCAGAATTGCGGTGGAGTGGACAGATGGATGGTTTACAGGCAACGTTAGGAACTACGTTCATTCGATGGCGGCGCACCCCCAGTGTCGCCAATTCTATGATCGATATCGCCGAATGCCAAATATGGTCGTATACTATGACGATGAGCTCGTCATGGCGTACACCTACCTCGATTCTCAACATGTACTAGATGTAGATGGGCACAAGTTAGGCTACCAGATCCTTTCTTTTTAGAAAGTTGGAGCCACAGCCTACACTATATGCTGGGATGATAACGGTCTAGAACAAGAGGAGGACAGTCTTCCGGCTGGATTCGAAGTATCTTCTTTTACAGCAGAGGTCATCGCTGCAAAACACGCCCTAAAGAAGGTTTTGAACAGATGCGAGCAGTGGTGGAAAGGGAGAATTAGACTATTAACAGACTCGCAGAGCATGGTCGACGGCTTACGCAAATCTCCTCGGACACAATCCTCTTCGCTGCAAAGCGTATCACAAATCCTAAGTGTTATCAGCGAGAGGAAAGACTGTTCCATCGATGTCGTTTGGGTACCCGGTCATTGCGGTCTTCCGCAAAATGAACGGGTGGATACCCTTGCAAAGCAAGGCTTAAGCACTTCCTTGAAAGATCAAATCAAAGTCTTGATCTACTTTGAGGACGATAAAACACGAATCATGGCGGCTTCGAAAGCCAAACCCTTCATCAGTGATGTCCCAGGACAACTAGAGGACATCATAGCGTTTCGAAAAGAAGAAGTTACGCTGTCGCAAATCTACGTAGATCCCACTCCGAAGCTTCATCCAGGTGGTACCTACACAGAAAGAAAGCCGTCACAGTGCGACTGCAACACACACGCTACCAATGATGTGGAACATTTTGTGCTGCGTTGCGCCAAGCGGACGGAATCTAGAAGACGCGAGCTCCCTGCTCCTGCAGAAAGAAGGGGTAAGACTTTAGCGGAGATAGTCCGCCAGTGGCCACAAAAGTTGTTAGCTTTCTTGAGGAGAGAGAAGTTTTTCAAATGAAAAACCACTCTCAGCGTGCCGTAATCAGGCATGTTGAACCCACAATGAAGAAGAAAGAAAAAGCAGGAAATTGATCCCGAGCCGCAGCCAAGGTACCAATATTGCCCTCTAGTTCTTCGATATAACGTGCTTATCGCACTGTTGCCCGACGTGTAGCGACAGTGCTCCAAAAATGAAAAAAAAGAGATAGATAACGACACCGATGGAGTGGGAGAACCATGCACCGCTCAGTTATTCTTTTCTTGGCGTGAAAACAATGAAAAGGCGGCGTATCTACGGGGCGATACTTTTCCGCACGACCACTAAAAACCGAAACAAGCATTCAGAAGGTGTTAAACGTTGAGGTTCATTGTTTGATGGCGACAAAAGGAAACGTCTTGTGGTCCAGCAGGTGGTTACGGAACGCTACGCCGTGATAGATATCTTTGTGTGCAGTAGTCCTATCTTTTCACACGGCGGGGCATCCCAGACTAGTCTCACACTTCCCGTCTGCTCTGATAGACCTTTTTACCACTAAAAATTCGATGTGTTGCCACGGAGGAGAATCACAGCAGGGTCCGCTTTCGAGACTTATTAAGGAGAAGTACAGATTTTACAATGCCTGGCATGACTTTACTGGGGGTTTCAAGTTTGGTTGTGAGGTTAAATAGAGCTATCTCTCTTTCTGTCTTGTACCAGGTGTAAAGCTTTGCTTTACCAATCGTAGCTGCAATTCCCTCCACATTTTCCGGACGACTTCGAACGCTCTTTAGAGGTGGCTACGATTCTGATCCCCCCCAAGCCATTTTCCTCGCAACAGCATTCCTTTACAGCGCCTTGTGAGTTGCTTATTGCGCATGAAAGCAAGCTGGTTTGGAGCTATGTTTAAGCTCAGAATAGGTGCTACATCTATAGAGTGCTGCACAACACGAAAGTTGGCACTGACTGTACTTCCAATGATTGATTCCAATCAATCCAACAGTACGCAGTTAAAGTGATAAAGCTTTCATGCGGTGCACGGGTATGCTGGTACGGCCCAAAAGAGCTGCTCTTCGTCCATGTTGAAACCGTTATCCCGTTTATAATCATCACGCCTTTTCCTGACGATGTGATAGACGTTAACCCGTTGCTGTGTGCGAAACCTGCAGTACTGTGGTGTTGTTAACCCAATGCTTGGAATTCAAACATCCATAGAACACTTTGTTTTATGCTTTTGTATAGCTTTCTTGTCATATTGGTTCTCTTTAGAAAAGAACTAATATGACAAGGGAAGAGAGCGTTCTTGACTCCTGCACAAATGCAGAACTAGCTAATCAACTAACAGATGACGATCATGTTGGGAGATGCTTGACTTTCTAATTGTTGGGTCAGGGACATATTGTTTGCAGACTAAGGGCAGGCTTTGCAGCACACGGTTCTGTGAATCCGGAACTGATTTCAGCTACTGGTGATACACATTCGATGGGTGAAAGCGTTCAGTGACGATTACACGAATATTGCAAAAGCTTCTTCCGCATTTATCTTGCTGTGGAACTCTAGTGCGTCACATTACCAACAGATGCAAGTTAGCGAATAAGGCATAAACTCCTCAAGCTCGAGTTTTAGTAGTCTTTGACCCGATAAACATGCCAAGCAGTCAACCACATGCAGCTCAGTCACTGGGAGGGCCTGCAAATGCACGGGAACAAAAATTTCAAACGAAGGTAATGCACTTACACGTATGACAGAGAGTTGGTTGATCCTCTTGTCATCATGTGAGGCACCGGTGCACGGACTTTGCTGACTCGTTTGACAGCACATCGACCCGAGTCTCGATGTGCGCGCGCGGTTGGTGAGATCGTTGACAACTCGTAATCGCCTTCAAAAGATATCCTCCCGAGCGTGCCGTACGAGTATCCCAACGCGATTCATCTCGGTCTGCGTCCGCTGAAACACAACCATAACTGTAACAACTGTTCGTCAAGGAAGAACAGTTTCTACTGAACAGTTGGCGCCGCCCGATCTCGCAGACACAGTTTCTCACATTTTGTTCCCTCTTTGAGCAGTTGCACGACGTTATCATTTCAAGCCTGCTTGTAGATACAGGTGTCTTTTGAGCGCTCAACAAGTGACAAGGCATTTGAAGTCTGAGAGCAGTAGCAGTGGTTTGAGAGTTGTGAAGTGGGTAAAGTTATACAAACATTTGATGAAACGGGCGTTCCACCCGTCCGAGAAGACGTCTATTGGATAAGGGTTAGTACGAATCGCGTCACTATAGGTTCCAAACAAACTGATCATGTCGAATCCCTCCCGTGTCGGCAGATAAGCGTCTGCTATTCGGTAAGGTAAGAGAAGCAGCAAACAAGTCATCCAGTGAGGGCCTCAAACCCAGCCTCTACGAACTCCAAAAGCAGACCGTGTAGTAGGTGACCCGCGCACGAGTTGATTCTATCGCTGCAACAAAAAGTTTCAACTCGGCGCCATGGATGCCTCTATGACTGAAGCATCCGAAGCATGATTGCTCTCTACGGTAGGGAGATGTTTGAGCACAAAGTCCAAGTAGTCCGTACCAGTACGAGCTTGTCCAAACGCACCACTTTCAATACGTGACGCTCTTTCCATAAGCTCCGAAGAAACGCTCGCATCTGCAGCACAAAGCTCATCATTATCTAGCCGCAGCAACAAGCGCAAAGCCAGTCAGTATGCCCAAAGAACAGCAGGCGTGGTATAGATGATGGGAGAAAGAAGGAACGCACCAGGTAGTTTGGAATAGATGAATCGAATGACGGCGTGACGTTGTGTATCGGTGAGTAATTGCTTCCAGTGCGGATGTTGAAAGATTTGAAGTCGAACAACGTCCTTTTCGATGGTGGGTTCGTCGGGCGGTTGAGGCGGGGTCGGTGGCGGTTCTGCACGCAGTGGGTCGTTGAGCGCGGACTGTTCTGACGCAAGGTGTTTCTCCAGTGGGTTGGGTTGCTGCAGCTGCATAGTTTGCTCCAACTGGGTGGCGGTGGCGGTGAGTGCGGTGGAATCGGGCACGGGGATTGGGTGTTGAGGGGCATGTTGCTGTGGTTGAGACGCGAGTGGTTGATAAGCTGGGGATTGAGGTTGTTGAAGGGGATATTGGTTTGGTACAGACGCAAGCGGCTGATTAGCGGGGAGCTGGGTGTGCTGAAGGGGCTGTTGAAGCGGTGAAGTGAGAGAGTTTTGATACAAGGTTTGAACAATGGATAAGCGTTGTTGGATTTGATTTGTATAAGCTGAGAGTGAGGAGGTGTTTTCAAAGGAGAATTGTTCCCACGTGACAGCAACTCTTAAGAGCGCTTGTGAGGGTAGATTCAAGTTCGCATCTTCGCCGGGCGCACAAGACGGAAGGAAAAAAACAAAAATCGGGTGAGCATTGAGATGAAAGCGAAAGCATACTGAAGCACGAGTAAAAGAAAGCAAGACGTACTGGACAATATGTGAAGGATACAGCTGAGCACGTTGCGACGGTGAGTATCGGTGATGAGGGCTCTCCAATCGGCGGGCACTATGAGCTGTGCCGGGGCGGGTGGATGGGTATGTTGCGATTGGTGCGGGGTGAATGCGTTAGTGGGATGCGGTTGTTGAAGGTTTGACAGGGGTGTGGCAGATAACTGCGCATTGTACAACTTGATATACACAGTTTCGACGTACAAATCCGAACAAGCGCACTCTTCGAAAGCGGAAGTCTCAAGCTGAGAAGCAAGCTGGGCGATGGAAAGCGGGGAAGCACGAGGATAAAAGCCTTTTGTTCGCGACACCAAAACACAAATCGTCAGCAAAGGCGCGGCGAAAGCACGACAGGGGGGGGGGCGGGGAAGGCGGATGTGACGTACGGGAGAGCGTTTCCTGCATGAAGGCTCGCACTTTCTCACGGTCGACTCCGAGAAGGCCGTTGCACCAATCGAGGTAAGGGTGCGACATAGCCACGGCCGGCGAGGAGCTGTGCAGGGAAGCGAGTTTTGAAAGCACGACGAGAGCGTCTTCATAAAAGGTGCGCGCAACACCGCAGGTGCTAGAGATACAACGCTGCAGCTGCATATGTACTTGTACTACTGTAGCAATAGAGCCATAGTTGAGGGCTACCGAGGCGTCTCTCTCGCCCTCTGTAAGACGCCGCGAGCTGACAGACGCATGGATCCACGTCACCCACGTGTATACACTGTACACGTGTGTTGCATCATGCCGTGGAACCCACCTCCACCGTGCTCAGGCCGTCAGCGTAAACATAGATACAACTCCGCAGCGAAGAAGCCGACGTGCATCGCGCCGTCGCCCGCCGCGCCACAGCCGTCAGTATTCGCGTCCCCTTCCCCCCCAACGACATGATCCTTCGAATCCGGCTGCCAAACGGCGCCACAGAGCGGGTCACCCTCTCCCCGACAGACTCGCTCCAACATCTCGGCGCCAAGATCGAAGCGCTCGACAAAATGCACGGCCAATTCTCGCTTTACTCCGACATCCGATTCACCCAACCTTTCGTCTTCCAACGCGCTCGACACGGCGATATCATATTTCTCAAGGGCACTGCAAAACAAACCACGCCAACGAAACCGAAATCCACATCCCCTCTCCCATCGCCACCATCCACATCCCACCAACCCGCAGCCGCAGCCGCAGCCGCAGCCGCAGCCGCAGCCTCAGCCTCATCCGCAGCCTCAGCTCCAGCTCCAGCTTCAGCTTCAGCTTCGGCTTCAGCTCCAGCTCCAGCTCCAGCCGCAGCCGCAGCCTCCAATCCGCCGCAATCAAACCCCTCCGCCTCGACAAGTTCTACTTCAAATCCCAACGCCCCCGAAGACCCTGCCTCGTGGCGTCCGCGATGTCGACACGGGCCGCGCGGAATGTGCGAATACTGCATGCCAAAGGAGGACAAACGCGAACGCTACCAAAACGAACTGGCAAAGTGGAAGGGTCGAGGCATGAGCGTCGCAGTAATGGAAGCTTTAGAAGCCCTCAAAACAAAGATAACAGCTCAACCACAAGCCCATGCAACCGCCGTACAGGTCGATACAAAAGCCGCAGAGCAGTTCCAAGCATACATAGTGCGCACCGCCTTCCAACAACAGCGCCTGGGAATCTGCTACGGCGACGTCACAGAGTCTGGTGAAACACGCGTTCTGGCCATTTATGAACCGCCACAAAGCGGCACCGACCAGTGCTACAATCTTGATGAACAGGGCGATATGACTACGCGCGCCGATGCTCTCGCCGCTATGATGGGAATGCAACGCGTCGGTATAGTCTTTTCCGCACGTCCTAGAAAGTGTATTTTATCAGGCATGGATGTCGTCTTTGCAGCGCACATGGCCAAACACCTCACCGAACAACAGAAGAAAGCTTTTGTCGTTCTCGTAGTCACCACGGCCGAAACAGGACAAACTCTATTCGAAGCCTATCAAATTTCAGATCTAGCCATGCAAATGTATGCCGACAACATTTTTGAACACCACCACAAACAAAAACCGAACTCGGGAAGAGTTCTTTGTAAGGAGGATGTATTAGTGGAAGGCAAAGACACAAAAAAAGTGCACACCGAGTTCTTCCTTCTCAACGTCCCAATCAAGAGCTGTGACAGTTGGTTACGCACTTGCTTCCCCGTTGAAAATCGAGACCTTGCTCCACAGGCACCTGCTGATCTCCGCAAAACTCTCGCGGAACAAACTTTATCCTATACGCAACGTCTTTCCGATTTCCACGCATTGCTCTTTCTGTCCAATATGTTTGATATGAATACGGATATGCCGGCGCTATTGTCCGCTATTAAAGAAGGTCAGGACATCGGTGAAGGCTTCCGCCTCATGATTGATGGAATGGCTTCGTCGTCGTAAAGCGTCACTTGAGAGACAAACTGTGGAACAATTAAACAGCGCTCATCAAGTATTCACATAGCTTGTGCGAGAGAGGAAAAATGCGTCCAGAATAGCGTTCGGTGTTGAAGCCGCCAGTACAGCCATCCATGTCTGCTATGCGGTAGATGTTGTGTTCACCCATTTGCAGCTTTCGTCGCAAACTTGCTCAAATATGCCATAGTCCAGGAGATCGCCATACATGCTAACTTAAGGAGATAATCACCGACAGTTGCTCACTTCTGCATCTTCATGCAACAATGGAGGGATCAATCGTGGTTTTCCTGCACAAATAGTACGGTTCCATTAACAAAAAGAAAACAAGCGTCCAAGTGCCGTTGCATAGATTGTGTGTCGAACGAGTCCAGTTAGTAAACATGCATCTTGGAAGAGGACGCCAATTTAAGTGTGTTGGCACTGCTCGAACAACTTACCACAAACGAATGGTTCCGTCGTCAGAACCACTGGCATAGCTCTCTCCATCTGGAGCGAACCTGACAACCCAGACCGGTCCATGATGACCCCTGTTAGCTTCGACCTCCGCAGTAGAGCCGTCAGTGGATACTTCGAACCGTCGAACAGTAAGATCTTGGCCTCCAGTGACCATCATGTCCATCTGCGGATACCTAAGACTGGCGCTTTCCGTGTACTCCGGAAGTGCAATCTGCATGACGCGCTCCATCTTGTCAAGGTCGTAAACAGATAACGTTGAATCGCCGCCAGTTACAGTGAGAATGCTACCATCTGAAGTGAGCTCACCAGACTTACAGACAGAACCGAGAGGCAATTTACGTTCCACATTCCCCGAACGAACATCCCAGATTGACACCACCTTCTCGTCCTGCTCGGTGCTCGTGGCGGACACCACAGTGTTGGTGCCGGACTTTACGTATCGTGCAAGCTTAACGGAGTGCTTTGTGGTTGTAGAGTCTTTTGGGGTGAGAAGTGCGACCGGGGTGTCCTCGCAGGCATTGACATCGTAAATGTTAATCGAAGTGGTGTTTCCAGCGGTGAGGAGTCGGGAGCTATCTGCCGAAAAGGCGACTGATTTGCAAATGTGCTTCTGGGTGAGAACGGTCTTGCACTGGCCAGTGATGGCGTCCCATAGGCGGGCAGTGAAGTCGGCTCCGGCAGTGGCGGCAAGGGATGCGTCGGGTGATATGCAGGCTCCCCAAACGGCGCCTTTATGTCCTACAAAGGAGCCTATCCAATCGCCGGAAGTGCCGTCTCGCAACATAGGCGTGCCGTCGAGACAGGCGGACATGAGGAAAACGCCCTCCGGGCCGGGGGGCGAGTACTGAAGCTCGACGATGCCGCGATTGTGTCCAGGGCATACCATTGGCATTTGGCGAATTGATGAGGTTGTCATGGTGGTGGCGAGTTAGTGAACGAGATAAGATGCGGAGTAGGGCTCGCGGAAAAACGCAAGGGGGAGGATATGGTAGTAGTTAGGTCGAAACAAAGGCGAACGAATTGACTGTGAAAGATCGAATGATTAAAGGAAGATCTGTCGAGATGAAGGAGCGGTCAAGCCGAGTGGATAGATAGCGAATACCTTCGTACGTATCTATCCTTCGTTTGCAAACACAGGTGGCGTTCAGATGTTGCTGTGCAGTGCACTTACAGCGAACTGGATTTTAAAGATCGAAACAGACTGCGATTGCTTGCAAACCTGATCTTTTCGGCTTCCTTTCCAGACGAAACTCTCCACCACTCACACGTATGAAGCACTCTGTGTTGTGTTCTGCACTATATGATAGCAATCCTATCTTGGTGATGGCTTCTTGGTCCAAGGTACAGCCTGGTGGGGCACCGTTGGTACCGTTGGTACACGTACGAAGGATACAGTTGGTAAACGACGTTTACCAACTGTATCCTTCGTACCTGTCGTCATGTTCAAGTCGACGAAACAGGCGGCCAACTTGCCAAGGCCAAGTCGAGTAAAGCAACCCTTTACGGTAAAGGCCTTGGTTCAAGAAGGCTATAAAGATAAATAGAGGATCAGGGTTGAAGCGATCTAAACATTTTAATCGTTTTCAACAATTTTACAGGTTGGATTCGGTAGCGAAGGTCAATCCACGTACAAGAAAGGAGGGAAAGTGCATTCCCCGACTTGTATGCATGTATGTTTACTTACGCGCGGTAGGAGCTCTTATTGAAGAGTTCCTCTGTACTTAACAATTCGAACACCCTATTCGGGCAATTCTTCACTACTCGAAAGTTACACAAGTTTATACAGCAGAGGTTTAGCTCTTGTTTAAATGCAAACAGCTAAACTAAAGGAGCAGCTATGTAAGCATTTGAATCCAAACAGGCCGTGATAAATCCTTTCCACACGAACATTGCAGTGTCTTTAGCACCTTTTGTGAACCAGTCCCCAAGCCATTCGTCGCCGCCGCCCGCTTTTGGTTGCAAAACGAGTGCATAAGGAAAGTACAGTAATGCGCAGATATCGAAACATCCGTCAGAAGGTATTGATTTTTTTGATGATGCCAAGAATGGGCTTACGCAAATCCACAGAACGGTGAAAGTCTTCCGGTTATCCTTCTACTCGGCGAAAACATCGAGTTGGAAAGATTGCGACTTGTCCGTAAGACCAGTTATGCAATGGGTACTTTCTGCTCAGAGTTTGGCTGTGTGGTCATCTGAAAAACAGCGGCCTGCCCTTATGCAGAAACAGCAACAACATCTGAAGAAGAATGAAGCTTGGGATGTTTCTGAAGAGGCAAAACATGCATAAAATTGTCTCCATGAACGAAAGAGAAGACAAAGCGCAAAAATGGCGAATGGCAAAAAGAGAGGTATCACGGACAATTGATGCACAGCACATCAAATCTCTCGCGCTTCTAGAACCTAATTTTAAAGAGCTTGCCTAGAATGAAAAGGGAACGGCGTAAAGGTTATCCATCCTACCGCTGGTGCCAAGCCAGATCGGGAAATTCGATGTTCGTCTAATAGATGTGGTTGCTTAGTGGATGGTGTTTGCGGGTAGCGCCCCTAATTCCGGGGCAACGCTATGAACTTCTAGGACGCAGAAGGCGAATCATCTATTCGACTGCCAAGATCCCCTAATGGACTCAATCACATCTTCTTTTAGCTTCCTCGTCTCACTAACTTGATAGTCTTTTGTAGCCTTTTCGAGACGTCGGCACACCTCGGCAGGAACTGCATGTGCTCTAATAGCTGTGGTGGAGGACGTCGCATGCGTGGTCATGCGACCAGATTCAAGTTGCCTACTTTGCTCCTGGACGATTTCAGGCATCCTTACGTCGCATGATTTCGTACCAATTCAAAGCTCCCATTCTTTTTCATTAAATGGACTGTCACTCCAGCGAACTAACGTCCTGAAGTGATGCTCTAGGTGAGACATCAAAGAAATGGACGCCCTTGTAACAGCCTGTCCTATAAGGCAGTCCTATCACTAAGATCGCGTACTACGCAGACGTAGCTCATTGAGCTCGACGCGGCTCGCGCTGCTGACGCAGGATACTTCGAATATTGACTTTGCTATACAATAAATTGGGCCGGGACCCAACCGGCCCGGGGAAGCGAAGGGAACAAGCCCACAGAGATTCAATCGCTCCTCGTTCCCCTGTCTGTCCGCCTGAGACCAAACTCTTCAGGCGCAGCCATGTCTCACTCTAGCCCAGCCCTGACGAATTTCTAGGTTCTCACTATAGCGCTATCCCCGCTGGTGCCACCCTATCAAAAACTATAACGCCTTATAAATCTCAAATATCACCTGTCTCGTGCGAGACCACTGATGCAACACATGTTTGCTTCGTCTCGTAGCAATTGCATTTGTATTGCACGTTGTATAAGGATCGCACTATCGATTTGAAAAGAAGGAAAGTCCTGCACTTTCGATTGCACAATTGAATGGTTCTAAGACAGCATATTTTTTTGCTCTATAGAAAGGCAAGAAAGAAACACAATTCTGATTTAGAGTTCGTCAACCTAAGGAACTTGATTCCCTGAGAAAACAAAGTCGGGGTCGGCGTAGAGAGAATTATTACTTCTTCTTCGTCACTACGGTTGACAAAGCGATTACGATTACTAACAAAACCCTGTGCCACAGGTGAGAGAGAGTTTCTGACGAGTAGGGGTTAACACTTTACTGCTGAATCGTGTATTTTTATCTCTGCTACTCACGGAGTCTCCGAATCATTCCGCACAACACGTGCATCTTGCACGTTCGATTAAGGGTAACTTTCCGTTTACCCTTGTACGTGTAGCTTGATTCGGTATGTGAGGATGCAGGATGTACGTGTAGGGTCCACATGTTTCTTTGCCCTGTCAGGCAGCCACGCAACATGTTTTTCTTCTCAAGCCCACCGTCGTATTAAATCGTAAGTTGTGGTTACCGTCCTCTTTTTCTTTAAAAAGCTGAATGCAATCGGGCTCAGTTGTTTCGTCTCGATATAGTACCAAGCGTGACCCTTACAGCCCCAGAGGCTCATTCAAACGTCTCAGGGAGGGGTTATGCATAAAGAAAGTGAGCCGCTGAATGTGAGCATCCGCTAATTAGCATCATCTTATAGCTGCATAGTTTGCGGCGCATACATGTCCCTTCCCGCGTAATAACCATGGAACTCTCCATTGGGCTCAGCGGTCTCACAATTGCATCCAACTGCATCCAGAGGGAATAGAAATTGCTAACGTTGCTATTGTTTGCATCCGAAGTTCGGATGCAAACATACCCTTGGGACCCTCCCTCTGGAATCCAGAGTGGTCTCAACTGCATCCAGAGTCTGGATGCAGTAGACACCACTTCAGATTCCATACATTCGTCAATAAAGTGCTTCGAATCGTGATGATAAGATGATACATGTATTCCCCCTGTGGTGGGGGGTCAGACCTTAACACTTAACCTTTCGTATGCATTAAGTTTCCAAGATCCTGAAAGTTTGGTTTGCGTTGCTCATTAAAGCGTCCGAATTTGTGCGTATGTCACTTATTTCAGTGGGTTCTCACGCTTGAAAGCGTGACTGTCTCCATGTATGTATACCTTGCGTTTCATGAGCCCCGACATTCTTCCGTTGGGTGATATAAAGAACGCTATCCATGCAAGCACCACCACAGCTCCCCTCTCGCCGCCAACCACTCTTCTCAACGCCAGGAACATCAGCAAACAATTCGCCTTTGGTCCCTAGCGAAATACCAGAGCCATGGACTCCATTACGAATTCTGAAAGCTCTCACCGTCATGTAATCCCCAGTCTGACGAACATGCTAAACAGATTGCCATTCGTATCACAGCATCAGCAGAAGACCAGCCTACGCTCTAGGTGGCACTTGAAGTCTCGCGTGTCCCGCGCAGGACTTGTCGTCGCAGTTGTCCTGGGTTCGCTGGCTTTATTCTCATTCAGAGGATATGATGCTCATCAACGTCTATCCGTGCGGGTTCCGGATGGACTTGCTGGGTTTCGGTCGTTCTCGGAAGCACGAAACCTATGGAATACGGGCCGTTACACACCAACATCGGGAGTGACTCCGGACACATTCTCATCCTACAATTGGTACCAAACGCAGAGACCAGCTTACTCCAAGGCATATGGTGTGGCTAAGACATCGTCATCATTCTTACCCCCTGTCACCCGCGCAGATAGTTCATGTGGGACCGGTACAGTTGAAGACTTTGTTGTGGAGAAGAGAATTTCGACTGGTGATTGTAATGGTGGAAGGCTTTGCAGAGCTCGAGTAATCGTCAGCAAAGAAGGAAACCAAGTGACTATCAAATCTGGTTACTATATCTTCAGGAATAAAGGGGTGACGCCACTTAACCCATATACGAGAAGAAACGTGAAGAAGGTTACCCGCAGAGAGGCCACAATTTGGGCACAGAACCTGCTGAGCAAGATTCAAAGTGATCTAGATAAGGTACAGTGCCCTGTCACTGCTGATATGATTGCTGATGGAATAATGAACACTAAAGACGATGCTGCTAGTTGTCCAAGAACAGATCACCCTCTTTGCAGTCGGCTCTTCCTGCTCAAGACATGCACTATCGCAGAGCCAAGCGGTGAGACTGAACAAGAGAAAAAATGCGTCGAGTTTCTGGAATCTTCTTCGCCTGTGGCCACCTTTGAAGAACTGAGCCGTACCTCCCCGTGCGAGGATGTAAGTTTCCTTTACAACAGGATTGGGATGAAGGCACCTTTCTGCACCACCACGTGCCCTTCTTGTCCGGACCAAGAGCGTACAGTATTCATAAATTTTGTGGTTCAAGGTGCTAATGCCAACGGTGCCGCATTGAATGCCACTGAAGTATCGGACTCCCTGACATCGTTATACAAGGCAGCATACAACATTTCGGTTGCATCGACGCTTCCTGCCTGTGATAATGTGCCGTACAATAGGTCCGGGACGAGCAGCAATGGTGAGCTTCTGACTGTTGCTAACTACTACGAAGAGGCCAGGCCGCCAGAGCTTGAAACCGACAGGTTTTTCGTAGTTTATACTTATTATCTCAGTCCAGGGCCAGTGGATGATGCAATCAACTCGACTTGTAGTAATTAACAGTGATGCACCTGCTCAGTTGAGCAGCTGTTTTATATCGCTGCTGCGACACGTCTACAGGTTATGGGTTCATGGAGTGAGCATAAACCGACATACCATTGGTACGACTGTAGTTGAGATGCAATGCAAGTCGTGATTCTTGTACCGCTGAGTACA
Source organism: Gracilariopsis chorda (assembly GCA_003194525.1). Lineage (NCBI taxonomy): Eukaryota > Rhodophyta > Florideophyceae > Gracilariales > Gracilariaceae > Gracilariopsis > Gracilariopsis chorda. The sequence continues at coordinate 20,419 of NBIV01000089.1, forward strand.
GAACGACATGAATGTAAAACTCTGACAGACTACAGACTGTTATTTTTCTTCTTCTTCAAAGCGCTCTGATGCAACGAATTATGTTAACACCAGGAAAGCTGTCCTACAGATGGTTCTCCCTCGTGAAAAAAGCCAAAAACTTTGACGGCCATCTTCTAATCAATTCTAACAACGATTGGTTTTTTCTTTCTCGTGATGTAGGTAGGTCCGTTATTCGCTGCTCGTGCTACGGTTGGGTTTTGCTGGACTACGTGTAGCTACATTGGAGAGTTAGGTTCTGCAATCCAATACTACCACGAAGAACGTCACACACGTGGAATGCCGTTACGCGCATAATTCCAAGGTAAGTGAAGACAGCATCACCGTCATCACCATGCGCACCCGACGCTCTCTCGATGCTTCTTCCGAAGGAAATGTTCCGCCTCAAACGCCCGATGGGCATCCATCCACTCAACGATGCCAACAAACCGTGCCTTCTTGGAATATGTTTCCTTCATCCTCTTCATCGCCGCCCTCCCTTCAAAAGCAACCGAACACAGTCATCACTACATTGTAACTTTAACTTCCTACCGCCCACATGACCACCATGCCGCCCAAGTCCGCTCCATCTTATCTCTTACCCCTCCTACCCAATTTCAAATCCAGCACCGTCCCAACCTTGCAGCTTCGCTTCCTACAGACTTTCTCGTCCTCCAAACCGCCGTACCATCCGTGTTCACCGTACTGCAGGCTTCATCCCACGTGCTTCGTATAGCCCGCCAGACCACCATTACCCGAAAACCGCAAGCACTGCTCAAGCCCCGTAAGTCCTCTTACGACCCCACCGAACCACCGCATCTGCATGCCTTCAATGCCGGTTCTTTATGGCGTCGCAACTACACAGGAGCACAGGTCGATATTGCCGTGTTCGATACTGGAATTGCTCGAACTGCACACTTCCCAACCATACGCACCATCACAGATTGGACCCAAGACAACACCACGGACGACTCTGTGGGACATGGTACCTTCGTTGCTTCCTTAATCGCCGGTAGAAATCCCGCCTGTCCTGGATTGGCTCCTCATGCCAATCTACACATCTTCAAAGTGTTCACGGGCACCCAAATTTCGTACACGTCTTGGTTTCTCGACGCCTTCAATTACGCCCTGCATATGGATATTGACATCCTCAATCTCAGCATTGGAGGTCCCGATTTCGTTGATCTTCCGTTCGTGGAAAAGATCAATGAACTTACGGCCAGCGGCATCATCATTGTGTCGGCCATTGGAAACGATGGTCCTCTTTGGGGAACTTTGAATAATCCGGCTGATATGATGGATGTTGTAGGTGTCGCTGGTGCAGAACCTGATGCCACGCTGGCCTCATTCAGTTCTCGGGGAATGACGATGCACGAACATGATACACATCACCCCCGATACGGCCGGGTTAAGCCAGACTTAGTTGCTTACGCACGTTCTCTCACAGCATCAAGTCATCGTCCACCATCTTGCACGCGTTTGTCCGGGACGAGCGTCGCCTCCCCTGTTGTCGCCGCTGCAATTGCCTTGCTCATCAGTTCCGTACCGCTAGAAGAGCGCGCACGCGTAATCAATCCAGCCTCCGTCAAAATTGCGCTCACCAGTTCTGCCGCTCGTCTACGGATTGGTTCAGTATATGAACAGGGCGCCGGTTTACTGCGCATTGAACAAGCCTTCGCACAGCTGACCAAGCTGCGTCATCAGTTCGCAGATGTGCCTAAGCTCTCGGAGCGGAGGAGTTCGGAAACTGTCGACGGACCGAAAGCGGGTTTCTTCCCGCCTTTCTTCGATCTAACGGAGAAAGGGTGCCCCTATATGTGGCCCCATTGCGTGCAGCGAATATTCAGAGGCGGTAAGCCTATCACTCTAAATGTCACCATTCTAAATCCTGCAAGCGTGGAGGGAGTGGTGCACAGCTTCAAATGGGAATCGTCAGATGGTGGAAAGCTACTCCATGTTGATATCACCCCGCCAAAGCGCTTTTGGCCATGGTCAGCGGGGCTGGGTATTCATCTTTCTGCAGCAGCAAATCCAAACAGCCCAACTGTTGTGGAGGGGATTCTCCGTATGCGCGTAGTTAGTGTTCACGAGATGACACATTCAGATGTAGAATTGCCCATCAAAGCCACAGTGATTCCAACTCCTCCTCGCTCAAAACGACTGTTATGGGATACTTTCCATTCTGTTCAGTATCCGCCAGGATATGTGCCCCGTGATAATCTGGGCGACTCTAAGGACATGTTGGATTGGCTTGGAGATCATCCACACACAAATTTTCATGCCCTCTATCGCGCATTCATTTCGTCTGGGTTTCATATTGACATCTTGGATCATTCACTAGAATGTCTAGACGAACAAAGCGCATCACAGTACGGGGCACTGCTCCTACTCGACTCTGAAGAATTCTTTTCACCTGCTGAACGCACAAAGCTGGAAGCGATGGTCAAGCAACATGGACTTGCGCTCATCGTGGCTGCAGAGTGGTACAATGCTGACATCATGCAAGACATCCGTTTCGAGGATGATAACACTCGTTCACTATGGACTCCGATCATCGGCGGCGCCAACATCCCTGCTCTGAATTTTTTGCTGCGGCCCTACGGCGTTGGCTTCGGTGATGCGGTGATCAGTGGGAATCTGAAAACAACTCACGATACATTCCACTTTGAAAGTGGGGCACCGATAGTGAGGTTTCCGGCAGGTGGTGAGCTTCTGTACGTGTCCAACCTGAAAGTGCAAGAAAGCAAGAGGAGCAAGTCCCTCAAACAACTGATTCCACAAGGTATACAAAGCGCACCCGTTTTCGGAATCACGAAATCGGGAGACGGCGCAGTGCTGGTGTATGGAGATACGAATTGTATTGATACGGCTTTCGGAGGAAGCAAATGCTTCGACTTTTTCGCACATGCAGTGGAGCATACGATTTCAAGATGTGCAGGTCAGAGGTACTGCCAACGACTGCTTGAACAAAGCATGAGGCTGGCATCTGAGTTGAGTCCTTCTTCTACTGCGTTGAGAAGAATGGCAACTCCACTACCGGTTGGAGTGTTGGAACTGTTCTTGCCGCACAGTAAGGTACTGAGAGAAGCTAGTTCTCCAGGGTACACGCTGTTGGATAGAACTTTTGTGCAGGACACCTTTGTGTCTCAACGGTGTTCGGAGAGGTATAACGAGCAAGTGCGAGCGCAGGTTCGAACAGTGGAGAGCCTTCATGTAGAGCTCCCCGCGTTTGATTTTGCGCAAGCCGTAGGGTCAGAAAGCAAGTACTATGAAGAGTATGGGCCGTGGCGATGGAGAAGGTGGGATAACTCTGGATGGAAGGATACAAACTCTATTCCAGCGGGCTGGTTGGTGGGTATGGATGTGCACGCTCGATGGCAGAGTTTGGGATTCTTTACTACTGCGCTGGGTCTTCTGTCAGTATCTCTGTTGTTCCGACGACGGAGAGGAAAGCGGTTGAGACAGCGGCGGTTGGATGCTTCGAAACGCCATGCGTTGAAGAGAAGGAAAACACAAACTGCGGGCAGATTGATGTGTCGAGTCGGGGCAAAAGGGTAAGGTAGTGTGTGCACGTTGATGACTGGTGGCTGAACTGACAATCGATGACTAACTTGACTAGTAAAACCAAGCATGTTATTACTCTGTTCCATTTCGCCACGCTAGTGTTGTTGCAATCGCCTTGTAGAGCGACTCGGGGCAGTTGATACGGGGTATCGAAGGGGAATGAATATACGCGTTACATATTGCTGAGCGGTTGAGCAAAAAGCAAGTTGGTACAAGACATTGGACCACGTATGTGAAAAGCGAACGGCTTGAGTCACGGCGGCTCGCACACGAAGATGGGAGCGAGCACACGAGAAATTGCGGGGACGGTAGTCTCCAAAGTAGCCGGAGCGTTTGCAGTAAGAACAAGGGCAGAGTGCGGTGGAAGTTGCAATGCGAACAAGCACTTTGCGCGGGCGGGAGCGACGGCGAGGGTGACGCCGTCCATCGTCTGCGACTTGATGACGAGGAAGTTTGCTTCGCGCAGGTGGAAGAAATGGCCCACTGGCGGGGCTGAGAAGGACGGCAGGTGGGCGACGTAGTCGACGTACGGCATGTTGCGAAGCGCTTGCAGCTTGGCTGCCCACGCAGAGCCGTCGTCGTACGCGGCCATTGCGCTTCGCGCCGATGCATGCATTGGCGATGGGCGCGACGGTGGCGCGCGCGCTTATGGGGGAGAGGCGCATGTGTTGCTCATTGCGCGCGCTGTCCACGTGTGAACCGTAGCTGCTCCTGGCGTTTCGACCAATCGATGCGCTACATGTGTCCACGCCGCATAGCGGCGGTCGCCGTCGGCGCGCTGCACGCCCCTCGGTTCGTAGCGGGACGCATTTCGGGCGGGAGGGAGTGCGCGGAAGCTGGCGTCCACCGTGTGTCGGCCGCTATCAACACACAGAGCACGTCTTCTTCGTCGCGGCGGTACACAAGTGTTGCGATCTCTTGAACGAAAGCAGGCAGCGCAATGGCTCGCGGACCCAAGAAGCATTTGAAGCGCTTAAATGCGCCGTCGCATTGGATGCTGGACAAGATGGGCGGCGTTTGGGCGCCCCGTCCGTCCACCGGTCCACACAAGATGCGTGAATGTCTTCCTCTCAACTTGATTCTTCGCAACCGTCTCAAGTACGCGCTCAATGGGCGCGAGGCGAACGCGATTGTGATGCAGCGTCTCATCAAGGTGGACGGAAAGGTTCGTACCGACAAGACGTTCCCGGCCGGATTTATGGACGTGATCACTATTGATCGCACCAACGAGACTTTCAGACTGCTGTTCGATGTGAAGGGACGATTCATTCTGCACCTGATCACCAAGGCGGAAGGCGCGTACAAGCTGTGCAAGGTGAAGCGTCAGCAGACTGGACAGAAGGGCGTTCCGTACATCACGACGCACGACGCGCGCACAATTCGCTACCCGGACCCAATTGTGAGCGCGGATGACTCGGTTCGAATCAACATGGAGTCAGGCAAGATTGAGGACGTTCTCAAATTCGAGGTGGGCAACCTGTGCATGATTACGGGCGGACATAATATTGGCCGCGTGGGAATCATTCAGCTGAGAGAGAAACATCCCGGATCGCACGAAATCGTGCGTGTGCGCGATGCGGCTGGTCATGACTTTGCTACACGGAAGACAAACGTGTTCATCATTGGAAAGGGTAGCGAAGCTGCGATTTCACTGCCCAAGCAGAAGGGTCTGAGGAAGTCTGTGATTGAGGACCAGGAATCGCGACTGAAGAGCCAGCCTGTTGTGGTGTGAGAGAGAAGGATGGCTTGACTGCGCTTGGTTTGTGCCGGGGGAAAGGAAGCATGCAAGTAAAGAGAGCGTCACACGCGCTATTCAATGCAGCTTGAAACGTGTATCACTGATGTTAGCGCAATTTGATTAGACTGAGACAAGTTGCGGTAGCGCGGAGCGATTTGTGTGTTGTGGCAAGGGGTGCGCGTCGCAACGGCTGCGCGGAAGCGGCACGCGTGTTGCGGTCAGCGAGCAGAGGCCGCCACTCGTGCCGTTGTGCTCGCGCTCGCAGGTGCAACACCGCAGCGAATCGCGCGACTGCATGGACGTGCGTGTGCAGCTTGCACGCAAGCGGCTGCTTTTTGCGTGCAAGCGGCTGCTTCGGGGGCTCCCGCGCCCACCGCGCACGTTGCCGACCGCCCTTTTTTTTTCGGGTGCTGTTACGGCGCGGCGTCCGCCGCCGGTGCCGCGCCAGTGCGGCACGCCGGTGCGCGCGCACCGCCACCGCAGCCGCTTTCGGCACGCGCGCGCAGCCCAATGCGGCCGCACGCGCCCCTCGTGCCGCCTCCACTCGCATTCCGTCAACTTGGGCCCGCCCGCAAAATATTCAACAAACTCAGTTCCCACCCCCCCGCTCCGTGCTCTGCGCACGTGTCGCGCGTGCGTCGCGCTTCGTCCGTTCACACCATGCCACAAAGCGCCCAAACAGCCCCATTTCCTCAAACAACTCCTTCCTTCCCCACCCCACCCACTCCCCCCCTCCCACAACAGTAGCTTCGCACTCCCAGACCACAACACACCCCGCTCCCCCTTCTAAACGTCCCGACCCAATCCCCCTCTTCATCGCCCTCCTCAACATCTATTCCTTTATTCCTTTACACCTACACACACCCCCAACGCAACGCACCCCCCCCCCCCCCCGCCACCATTTCGTACTCTACCTACCACCGTTTGTATCCTCTCCTCCAGACGCGTCGTATCCTTCCTCCCCGAGTCATGCCGCCCCCGCCCATGCTCGAGAAGCTCATCAGTGCCAAGAACGCCAGAAAGAAGAGCAATCCCCCCCAACAACAACAACCCGCCCCACCCGTCTCGGCACCGCCCTCCCGAAAGAAGGCCTCCATACGCCGCGCATTCGGAGGAGCCGCCAACCGAACTTTCCTCACCTCCACCCCCAAGAGTCGACTCGCCGCCACCGCCTCCAACAAGACCAACCAAAGCTCCCCCGTTTCCCTCTTATCCGCCGCCCCCAACGACGCCACCCCCTCCGAACAGGAGCTCCACGCCAACGACGGAACCGAGCGACTTTTCCACGTCTCCACCGACCATGCCGTAGGTGCATGTTCCTCTGCGGGATGGCAATTACTTCAATCCCCACATTCGCCCTCCTCTGTCATGCGATCTCGCAAGGCCAACCAGGACTCGTATGCCGTCATCGCCCCCTTTCAACACTCTCTCTTTGTCGGAGTCTACGATGGCCATGGCGCCTTTGGCCGCGCCGCCAGCCAGTTGGTGCGCGACGTCGTTCCCGACCATCTTGAAAAGGCGCTTGGGCCCGCCTCCGAGCTGTCCACCCTCTCCGCTGAACAGCGTCGTAGACGCATTGTGGGCGCATTCTCTGCGGCTTTTTCCGACGCGGAACGTGCCCTGAAGGACACCTCCCGTCAAATAGACCACGCTTTCTCCGGAACCACCGCCACTTGCGCTCTTTTGGACTCGGAACAGCTGTACGTTGCGTGGGTTGGCGACTCAAGAGCTGTACTCGCTACGCGCGACTCGTCCGGTTTGCACGCCGTGGACGTGAGCTGGGATCAGAAGCCGTGTCGAATTGACGAGAAGAAACGGGTACGTTTAGCAGGCGCGCGTATCACTCGCTGGAAGAAGAACGTGGGTCCGCAACGAGTATGGCTTCCCGATGAATGGTTGCCCGGTTTGGCTATGACACGAAGTATCGGTGATACTATTCTGTCCAAGTATGGGGTGGTGCCGACGCCGGAGTTGAGCGTCACTCGCGTCGGCGCACAGGAGCAGTTTGTGGTGTTGGCTTCGGATGGAGTTTGGGAGTTCATGTCAAGTGAAGAAGTTGTGCAACTTGTGGATGATATGCGCTCGCGTTCAATGAGCGCGGAGCAGGCTGCTTCGGCGCTTGTAAGCGAGGCGGTACGTCGATGGAACATTCATGAACAGGTTGTGGATGATACTACTGCCGTTGTGGTGTATATTCGCGGCTCCGCTACAGACCGTCGTGAACGCGGGCTTCGTGAAGTGCTGCGTACTCGTCGCAGGCAGCGCGTGGATCCGGCCGTTGGCATACCTATGGGCGTGGACGCCGACGGACGCCTCCACTCTTTCTCTCCTAGCAATAGCTCTTTCAACTCGCATGACGACGACGAATGAGATCGTTTGCACAAATTCGTTTTCTCATTGCTCACCGCGCTCTCTCTCTCTCTCTCTCTCTCTCTCCCTCCCTCTCTCCCTCAAGTCCGCTCACTCTCACTTGCACAAGCCTGTGTCCGGCGCGAAGAGTAACCCGTTTAATGGCACCTTCGTCCGTTCCGCCTCCTTCACCTAGATATCCAGTACATTAGCTTTGTTTCGTTCCGCGTCGCGCTCGCTGTAAAAAGGATAAAACAGTTAGTGAGATGCCACGTGTGGCGTTCGCTTGGTGCGAAACGCAACATGTGTGCGCTTTTTTCGTTTGGCAGCAATTTCCATAATGCCCACAGCTGTGCATTTGTGTAGTGGCGTGCTGGCGCGGCACACCGCCAAGCGGCTTTGCCGCGTCGACTTTAATCGTTGCGCGAGTTGGACGATGCGAGTTTGGCCGACGTGCCGCGAGTTGCGGCGCATCTTGCACATCCTGTTTCCCTCCCCGCTGCACCCCGTCGGCACCGCCCCCCATTTCCCCCCCCCCTGCCGTCGCGCTCTCCGCCAAAGCCGCCATGCCGTCCTCAACAGACGTCGCACTCGCCGCCGCAAAAGGCGTCCGCTCGCACCTCGTCTACCAAGTGAGCGCTCGTATCCTCTCATTTCTCATTAAAGCACTCGTCGTGCGCGCTCTTAAGCCTGCCGACTTTGCTTTTGGGGAGATTCGCCTCTACCTTTTCGTCGGACTCACTTTACTGCCTACCATAAATGGCTTTCGTCCAGTCGCCCTTCGAATTGCCTCCGACGCCCATTGCGCCGCTCTTTGTTACTTCTGCTCCTTTCTTACCGTCATACTCGCCGCCTTGTTGGGCACGGCCATGCTCTACGTTCAGCCCGAACAATGGCGCGCTACACTCGTCGTTACAGCCAGTCTCGTAGTACGCGCTTTTGCGGAACCCCCACTCATCTTTGCCCGTCGTCGACAGCGATATGATCAGTCTTCTCGCGCTCGTGCTATAGCTACAGTTATCAGCGGCTTCAGTCAAACCGTCGCGATCAGCCTGGTAACCGATGCAAAATATGCACCAGTTGCAGGTGCGCTGGGCCATTTGTCCTACTCCACCTGTCTGGCCATCACAATGTTTTTGGCGTGCGGTCCGCAACGCATTCCTTTTCTATCACCGTCTGCATTTCTCTCCGCGCTCCGGTATGATGACCTGGCCATGGCGTTTGTTTCCACCGGTGAGGGCGCCATTAAATACCTTTTGGAAAACGGTGAAGGCTTTGTTCTTGACTTCTCCTGTGCAGATGCTGTGAAGGCTGCGTACAAACTCGCATCCAATCTGGGAAGCGTCATGGCCAGGTTTTTCAGCGAGGCGCTGGAAGAGCAATCTTTCAACGTGTTTCACCGACTCACACCCGCCTTTCGGGACAAACACACCGATGAAAATCGTGAAAAGCGTTCAGCATGCTTGGATACGCTTTTTGTGGCTCACAAGTCTGCGCTTCTTTTCTCAGTTTTGTTCGCGCTTGTTGGACCTGCGTATTCATACCCGCTTTTGCGACTTTTGTACGGAAACAAATGGGCCGATCAGACTCACGCGCCGTATCTGCTTGACAAATACTTTATCTACTTGGTGTTCATGGCAGCGAATGGCGTCAGTGAGGCGTTTGTATCGGCATCTGCAAGCACTGAGGAGCTCAAGTCTCGCACCAAGTTCACTACTACTCTAAGTATTCTTTACATCACAGCGTTGTGGTACGCCGCGAATGCATATCAGGCGGCCGGAATTGTCGCCGTCAACTGTGCAAATATGATGCTGCGTACATGTTATTCCGCTTGGTTTTTCGGTCGGCTTACGCTCAAGTCACCGTTAACGTTTTTGAATTCTCTGCCAAACGTTGGGGTGCTTGTCATGCTGTGTGTGGCCAGGTACATCTCGAAGCGCAGCGAAATTCATTTCTTCGGAGACTCTGTTAATAGAATACCGATTGACGGATTGTATGAGCTTATGACCAAACTAATTATGCATGCCTTCAGTGGTGTGCTTGCTGTGGGCTTATTCGTGCTGGGGCTTCTCATTTTCGAACAAAGATTTATCTCCAAAGTGAGGTCGTTCCGCTCGCATCAAGACTGACAGTTCCTAATAGTTAAACCAACATTGTAAATTCAACTAACTGCCGTTGGTTGCAAGCGGCATGGGGTAATCTGGTGGGAAAGAACCTCTCATGTCAGTCATGAGAGACAATCATACACGACATTTCGAGACCGCATTTTGTCAAGATATACGAAGATCTACCAATCCGTTTCCATCTCTTGTTTGGTGATTAAGATATGTCATTCCATCATGTCGTGAGAGGCCAGGTGAAATGTTACGGTTCACGATAGCCCTTCGTGATCCTTTACACGCGGCCTCTGCGCAATCTCGCGGAGTTGTCAGCACAAAATAGTTCATCCATCGCTGCACAAATTGAAACGCCACCGCTTGGGACCGTGGAGTACATGTGCCCTTTTCTCGATGATGGTTGGTTTATCACAATGGTCGCATTTCGAGAGCTTGCCGGACATCCTTGCATAACTCCTTGTGGTCCATGCCTCGCGCTGATGCCACAATAGCACGTGAGTGCGGCTGCAAGCGCAATCGATCCCGATTGTCCAAACATCCCACGGCAAAGTCGTTGCCGCATTCGTCTGTCACTTTACCGCCTGATGCTCTAACGGCAGCAATGCCCGCGGCGTGATCCCAACTGTTGGCCGTTCCATTGGGTAGAGATTGAACGAGAGCAAAGGCTTGCCCCTGGGCTACGGCAGCGTATTTGACGAGGCTACCACAGCATAAGGGGGTCCAGGATGGTCTCCCAGGAAGCGAAAAATGCTTTCCACCAGAAAAATGCCAATCGTCTGCGAGCCCTTTAGCTTTGAGTGGCAATGATTCCATTGCCGTACATTCATTTTCATTTTGTTCAGTCTTGGGTGATGTACCGTATTGTTCCAGTTCCTTTATCGGGATAACTTCAAGCTTGGATTCGAGCACATCAGCAAGAAGCAGAACCCCCTGCTTAGGTAGCATCAATGTCCCAAGCAGCGGAAAGCCGAATCGTTCATTCGTCCCAATCAAAGCCAAACCCACCGCAAAATCACTGCCGCTCAGCAAGCCTTTTGTTCCGTCAATCGGGTCTAGCGTCCACCACCGCAAGCTTTCCTTGCATGCATTAGCTAAGAAAGGATTGTCGAGTCCGAAATCGACCAGTTCCTGCACTGCTTCGAATAGTGGACGGTTCTTGACGAGGTCAGCAATATCTTCTTCCGCAACGAGAAGGTCTTCCGAGAAAGTATTTGACAACTCTCGAAAGACTGTCGCCTGAATGGCAATATCTGCAGCAGTCACAGGCGATTCGTCGCTCTTCATAAAGGTTTGAAGCTGTGGGATCCTTCGACAAATGTTGTCAACACGCCTCGCGGTCCGAAGGCAAAAGGAACGTTCCTTATCCAGCGAAGGAAAACAGCAGATTGCAAAACCCAGAGAGGCTTCTTCAGCAAGGATGAACGACTCTGACCGCATTTCGGCTGCCCTTCCTCCAGACACTCGCAAGTACTTCCTTTTCCCTGGCAAAGTCAAGATGTAACGATAAACCGGAATCCGCGCCAAAAAAGCGCACGCTCCCGAGAGGTGCCGTCGTGGTGACGTCCTGAGCGCCCCACTATGTAACTGTAACGCTTCAGTGTTCTCACAGCTTGTTCAGAACAGGTCAGATGAGAAAAAACACTGTTAACATAGTATTCCCTGAACAAAGATGTTAGATGATTGAAGATGTACGGTTTGTGGAGACCCGCACGCTTATTTCGCAAGAGTGAAAGTTACTATAGGTTTAAGCGTTTGCAATTAGTACAGGACGAAAGGCTAAGGGTTGTAGAGATAGCCGTGGTTTAGTTCCAAGTTGAGCCCATTTGAGACCAAGTGCGAGCAGCATTCATGGCCACAGACGGCCGCATTAACAATGCTGAAATCTGGGAATGAAACCAAGCAAATTACAAGGGTTCCACACCTTCGTTAAGCAGAACGCCGACTCCCTCTCTTCTTAAGCTCATTACAAGCAACTGCGCATCTGTGCGGAGATGATTTGCTCGTTGGGGAACGAAATTCCCATCTTAAGTGTTCTGAACAAGTACCGCAACGGTGCCAATAACGCATGCGCTGCATTCTGCTCGATCGCTGCAGTGTAAGTAGACACTAAGACATCATTTACGATTATTCTCCCGTCCAGAGTTTGTGGGTTGAACAGACCGCTCTCCGAAACTTGAGCGATCTTGGAAACTGTGGAAACGATACCAGAACTCATTACGACAGAATCACCCACTCGTACTTCGCGCGCTGGCCTAAATCTTCCGTTAACAGGGAGAATGTGATCGTGGGAAAGACGCAATGGTGTCTGACAAGCAGTGCACTCAATGCTAATGAAGTTGAAGACGCCTTTGTGTATTCGATGAGTGAACATGAAGACTTCGGAATACTCTTGTGAACCTACTTTCACTCGATCGCCTATCATGATTTCGTTCATGCTCTTTGTGGTGCCATCCTCCAGGGTGACAGTCGCGGCTCCTGGGAAGCAGGCAGGCTCTCCACTTGACGATTGTGGTGTTGGCACATCTGTAGGCATGGCAGTCGACGCAGAATTTGGTTTGCTCTCCTGTGCTCCACTTTCTTGTGGTTCACTATGTTGTTCCGCCGAGGACTGTTGTGCGGTCTGCGAAGGTTTCTGCGACGTGTCTGATGTAGGCCCTGGAGCCTCTGGAGTATGCACCGCAGTGGCAGTGGGCGTGGCACTAATCTGAGAAGGACCAGGTGGGTTTGGTGAAAAGGGCGAATGCGAAGGACCGTACACGTTGATAGCGTCTGATGAGGTCTTGAACACGGCTCCTACTTTCCTCATCCACGGAACGAAAGTGGAGAGACGGGTGTACACTCCGGGTCTCATCGCCAGGGCACATTCAACTCCATAAGACACAATTCCAACTTGCACGGGGATAAGATCCTTTCCGTACGCAAACAACGGTCCGCCACTGTCGCCATAACATGAATCGCAGCCTCCATTGTCGTAGCCCGCACACAGGTGTACATCACCGTCCACAGAAATTGAAACGTCGGATAATTGTTTTGAGCACGAACCCGTTGTTTGAACTGGAACGTCGACTTCACGTAAGAGTCCAGTAGACGGTGACGCGGTTCCGTACGTATCTCCATATCCACACGCGCGTACAAAAGAATGCGGTGCGGGATAATTTGCATCCACGTTGACATGAAAGAACTTTGAGTCACTGGGAACAGGGTTGGATAACTTGATGAGTTGAATGTCGCTGGCTTCTGTACCGGAGGCACTCTTCGTGTACTCCGGGTGACGAAAAGTGCGTTCAATGTTATATGTACGACCAGCGAAGACTGTAGCACCGCCCACTCGAAGATAATCACTTGGTTCCAAACGACAATGCGCAGCGGTGAGTGCCCAGTACTCGGAGAGCAAAGATGCTGTGCACATGAAGCCAGTGAAGTGTGAAATGATAGCGGCCATGTAGAACTTCATATGCGGGGCTAGGTCGCCGTTTACAATTCTGTCTGCTCGAGTTGTGGGCTGATAGTTGAGTTGGTCGAAGAGTGGAAGATACTTTGGACATATTTTGGGATCGTATTGACTCTGTCTGGTAGTTGGGAGGGCAATGCAAATGTTTATTAAGGCGAGTAGCGCAAGGATGTGGATAAGATGCATTCTCGAGTGTGAGCGGTGTGGTTGCCGTTGCAACAGTAAGGGGGAAACGGGGGCGGTAAGAACTGGGTGGCGGCGTAGAGAAGAGGCTCAGCAAGGAGCTGAGGGGCTGTGGAAAGGGAGATGGTCACACGAGAGGCATTGTGTGTTTGAGATTGAGAGTGATATGGATGAAGATTGCAAGCAGCGTATAGAACGCGGTTTGCACAGTCATCGAGGCTTTGATGCATCGTTACGAGCGTATGCGTGGTCGGCATCGATAAGATGCGAAGGGCATGGCCAAAGGGAGAGGGCTTTTTACGGGGACTGACGTCGCGTACAGTATGCACTACATGCGAGGGGGAAGATTGGGCGGGTGGAAGGACGGTTTACTAAGGACGAGCGGTGTAGTACTGGGCATGAAGCGCTATGGTGCATTTGGTGTGTTTACACGGACTAGTGCGTAGACGTGGGTTTGCACGACGTGGGTTTGGGAAGTGACGAAGGAGGGCGGTTTATTTAAGAGTGTGGCCCTTGTTGAAGATGGCGGTGGTGATGTTGTTGGTGATGCTGTTGGTGATATTGTTGTTGTTGTTTGTTTGAGGTGAGAAGAAGTGAAGAAAGTACAGAAGCGATAAATCGACAAAAGAGCGCGAAGCAGAACATGGCATGACGCGGGCGTATCTACCGTTGGTGCCTTGTTACGTGAAGGTAGCGCTGCCTGACTCAGCTGGCTGCCTTTTAGGGCTGTACAGCGAGCACAGGTGTACACGAATGATATTCACCTGCAGTCTCGTGTGGCTTTGATGATTTATAAGCACAAAGCATTTAGGTTACACACAACGCAGATGAAAAAGACGCGCTTGTACAAAAGTGCCGCCTGTCGCTTCGGCGACAGTCCTACACACAACGCCCAATGAGGGCGCAAGCAGCGCGCGGTTGCACGGAAGTAAGTGCCTTTACTTGCGCTCCTAACCCTAACTGCAGAGGGGGGTGTTTGCGAGAGAGTTGCGCTGGGGGTGGGGGTGGGGGGGGGGGTGTGGAGCCGCGTGAAGTGGGGCGCGGGTTTGAAGGCTGTTGGTGACGGTTTGGCAAAGTGTGATCGGCGGAAATGTGGTGCAATGTTTATTTACAAGTGGGTTAACGACGGGCGCCATATTCGAAGCTGTCCATGAGAGTGTCCATGGTGTCCCATAGCACAAGTCCACACTGCGAGTGTGCGAGAGTGCTGTTGTAGGAGCAGTCTTCATCCATGTCATCGTCATCGTCATCATCTTGGATGGCGCTCATGGCCTCCCAGAGGTCGGGCGTGCTGCAGCGTGTGAACGGCGCTTCGGTGTGCGGTTTCAGTGGGCACGGCGTTATGGTGACGGCGGAGGTTGTTGGCGACGGGACTGAAGGTTGAGGTGCGCTATGTGATGGCGCATGCGTATTGTGCACGTTTTCTGCGGCCGTTTTGCAGTGCACTTTGTCGACGGGGGTGGGCTTGACGGTTGGTTTGGTTGTGACGTTCTGCATCGCGTTGCGCAGACATGGACTTTGGGTGCGGAGCGAAGTGGCAAGCCGTTTGAAACAAGAGAAACGGTTGTACGGTGGGGGTTGGGATGCGAGGAGGCGACGAAGAAGAGAGCGTTTGGGGTGGGAGGGGGAAGTGGCGGAAATAGATGCCGGTGGGCGAGATGAAAGGTGCTGTGGGGGGTGTCACGGGGTGCGAGATGAGTGAAGCGGCGCGCGGCGCGTTGAAGTGCGAGTTAAAAAAGGCGCCAGCGCGTTGAGAAAAGGCACGTACGCGCTATTTTGCAAAACGTTTTTGCGTTTTGGGCCGTTCTCTACGCCGCCTCCTTCCACTGTTGGCGCAACGTTGGCGTGCTGATGCATCTCGCTGCGCGCTCATTGGGCGCCGTCTGCTCCACGTCATGTGCCGCGCTACGCTTGCTGCCCCCAGTGGAAAACGGCCCCTCCACGTCCACTACTTGGCCACGCGCTTTTCTCACGCGCATTTGCGTTGCCGCTTCCATCCTCTTCTGCCGCGTTTGTGGTGGTGCGCTGGTGAGGGACAGCAGCGACGCCCCTCGCGTTGATTTAGCGAGCGCGCCTCAGAGCTGTACGTTACGGCGAGTCGTCAGTCAACTCCTCATAGATACAGTACTTCACGTGCATGCACCGCCAGAGAGCATGTTGGAGGATGACGCGGCCATGCTATCGTACGCTTGTATATTTGCCCACTACGAACAAACAACGCACTGTTCGATCACATTCGTTCCAGACTTGTCGACCCCAGCTGTGGCAGCAAGTCCCACGCACAATTCTCATCACTCACACCGTGTGAGAGATGAGAATCGTGCCTGCGAGTCACACGATGTTGCACTATAATCATCTTGCCGAGTCCTGCCTGTTCCACGTTCTGTCCCAACCAAACAGCAAGGAAGAGGCTTAACCTCTCGCCCGCATAGTTTCACCCACCCTCCTCATTCCATTCATCTCTTACATCTTGTACATACCTGCTCATCTATCTTTAAAAAGGCACTCCGTCCGTCAACAAAAAAGGACCGCCCTCAACCACTTTCTCCATGCTTCCTTCCACCTCCTCAACCTTGAACAGCTCCCTCGAATCCATATCCGAGCACCGTCCTTCTCCATTCCCGGAACCCTATTTTAGTACACCAATCATTCCTTCCTCCAGCAACGCGAAACACATTCCTAACACACTGTCCCTACCTCCATACTTTCCACATGCTGTCCTGCCCGCTTGAGCTTTTGAAAAGCACTTCACGTACATTCCTTACTCGAACCATACACCACCTTTCTGTTCAAACTGCATTCACCCCTTCTGAGTTTACATGTTTTCTAGAACCAGTACGAAAATTGCAACCATTACTAAAAGGATTAACCCTTAACCTCACCGTCCATACCAAACGTGTAACACGCTATTACTTGGACTTGACCCTCACATGTCCGAATCCGTTGTAGTAAATGGTATGGAGACACCTTTGCCTTTGTTCACGCCTGCTGCTCTTGAACCTCCAATGTAAACGAGCAGAAACGAATTTGGAACCAGTCCGTATCGCTTTGCATTCAACAACAGAATCTCACGACATTTGACTGCCTCGTCATACCCCCTATGCCCGTTGACAATCTTCCTTGCTCCGATAACCCTGAAAGCAAATGTTGAATTTATCTGCGCTTTTAAGCACTTTTTACCACCAATCAACAAACGCTGCAGCAAACAAGTTGGTGAAAAGCGCACGAGTTCACGTAGCGCCTAAAAAATCAATAGAAAACAACATTCCTTGCTGCCACCAAGCCTTGGCGCAGAATGGCACCTTGCGTGTACGCACTTTGACCGAAGAGAGAATGCAACAGCTTTGGAAAAGAGTAATGCCAACGCCTCTTCTTCGTTCTCGCCAGGGTTTGTTCCAATCCACTGAATTTCAGTTCGGCAACCTCAAAGATTGCAATTCGATCGCTCTTTTCTCGACAATCTTACCATCATATTGCAAGATTGCAACCCATCAGATGTAGCCGTTACCAACAAACCCTATCGTTGTAAATAATGGTTTGAGATCGACTTCCTGGAAGTGAAACAGAGAACCCGCGTCCGTCTTACTATCACGTAGCCAGTAAGCAAAGTCCTAGAGACACTATCAAAGGTATTGACTCTAAGGAGGGCGCATACAGCCCTGTCGCAGATATTTGAAGGTCACGTTCCGACGCTACATCCAGTCTCCACTTTTCTCAACAACAGGAAATGTTTCTGCCCGCTCGGATGTGGGCTCAACATACTTAATAGTGTAGACCATTTCGTTCTTAGATGCCGCCGAAGAGCGGCATCCCGGCGTCGAGAGCTCCCGCCTCTCCGAGAGAGGCAGGGCTCTGACGCTGAATCAATAGTAAGGACATGGCCAGAAAAGCTGTTGGCATATCTAGAGAGAGAGGGGTTCTTCTCAATGTAACTCCTACCGTAGTCTTGGAATTAGAGACGCGAGCTCATATAAACACACACACGTACACATAGTTTGATGTGTCGCAGAACAAAGTTTCTGAGATGTGGATATGGTTCAGGAAGCAACGGGACATTTAGGGCTTTGGAACGCGGTTCTTTGTACGAAATGGCATGCACGAATGCGATGAGGTCGTGAGATTATTACTGGGATTGCGTCGAACATATATATCCTTTTTTTATGCTAAGTAGTTGCAGCATCTCACTATCTATGTAGTGGGAGAAATCCTCGCCACTATACAACTGAAAAAAACGAATACGTCTATTAGGATCACGAAGCACGTTGCGCATATCACTTAAACATCCTCGGGAGATCGAGCAAGCATAGGAAACATCTCTTCCAATGAAGAGAGCCCCGAGGACGCAGAGATGTACTGTACCCAGTCCGATGGAAGGGATTGCTCCGCTCTGCAGCAATCCCGCAATTAATTGCCAGACCTCTCGCAATATGCAATGCACTGCAATCCCAATCGCAATCTATTGTGTTCTATGTCTCTCTCTCTCTCTCTCTCTCTCTCTCTCTTTGTGAAACGCGTACGGTGATTCCTCGCACGTATGGGTTTGCTAAAGACCCAACAAACTATAACTCCTCTATACTGCAGGCCCTAACTACGATCAGTAGCTGACTACACTTGCTGAGCTACGAGAAGAAAGTGAAAGATCTTTTAGGTGTTTTCGACCGCAGGGCATTTCGTCACCGACGCTTGTCGCCTTCGTCCTCTCATTAATCTCTTCATTCATCTAGATACCGCCGGCAGAGGGGCATACCACGACAAGGCGCTCCCGCATGTACTACTTTGGCCACTCAAGAAACCATGAGCAGCGTCCCTACGACCTAACCATCATGTCATCGGCGAGATCAGGTGCAAGAACCAGCCACCAGGACGTAGCCTTTCACCGTCATCCACACCCAGACACCCAGTGTAGTCCCTCCGAGGAAACACCTAGAAAACCCCCGTCCAGCTGCTCCGTAGGAGCTCTTCCTTCAGAAGAAAAAATTCAGGGAAAACGGCGGTGGGATCTTACTCCGATGACAGGCTCGTGACCTACTGCGGGCATGCGGCTAGATGGGGGCATTCTAACGACTTGTTACCCAGGACCGCGAGGGCGATCGGCAAGCTGACCGATCGCTTGGACGAGTTTAACGACCTCCCGGGTCAAGTTCTATGTCTATTCAGATTTCGAGGAACGCGGAAAAGAATTTATTTCTAGGTTCAAGCGCAAAGCAAGCCGCGTTGTCGATCGTCGTCGTCGTCGACGACGATCTCCGATAACGCGCCACAGCAATGCGCTTGGCCTTGTTCCTAGAGGTGACGTCACCGGCTGCCTTTTTCCGCCCTCCCCCCTCACGGCTATCGCTTGCGCTGGAAACTGAAGTTCTGGTGCTACGCAGCGCCAGAAGGCGGCATGGAGAAGCTCCATGACGTCGGGTCAGTGCCAGCAATGCAAGACTGGCCTTGAACCGGTTAAAATGAATAATAGAACACACAATCACAAGTGGCAGGCAGCACTTGTTTTATGGTTTTGGAAGACCTCAAAAGGGTAGAAAGTGACCAGAGGACACTTGCAAAACAAGTTGGCTAAAAGGATTCCGAAGTCTCTCTTCCGTGGCGTCGCTCAAAAAGCGACCCCAAAATCGTGGGCAATTGACAAGTTAGATTTTGTAGAACGGGCCTAATAGGACTGGGACTGAGGGCAAAAACTCGGAGACAACCAGCGCTCTACCGCAAAGGTGTGGACATGTAGAGTTTGTACCAAGACTTTGTAGCCTGCCCTGCAAGTTCACCTATTGAATGAAGCAGCTTTGCAGGCATGCTCTCGCCGAGCCCTTCCAAAAAACAGAAATTTAAAAGGCAAACACCGATTGGCGGTGTGGCGTTCCATTCGGTTCTTCGCAGTGCCCGCGGTATCAAAACATGATAGTGACGAAACTGGTGCAGCTCAATGGCCATGAAACCGTTGAGGTATCGCCTTGTTTCGTGAGTAGTACATATCAATTCATCCATTAGGAGTATTGGCCCTTCCAAGACTCTATCAAAATAGACACATCGAAAAGTGCGTGGGCTTTTCTTCATGGCGCTTAAAGGAGTTGGACTTGTGATGGAATTGCAACTCAGCGTAGAGTTCAAAAGAAGAGGTTAGGAGAAAACGATTGCTGAGTGGCTATGGTGTAGGAATAGCAAAAAGGTACAAAGGGAGTAGGAGCAAGGACAGACAGCAGCTACACGCGTGAGACTCTTTGTACTGGTATTGGGATGAGCTCTTGGATCTTGATCAAGACGGTATCAAGCGAAAAGGTGAAGTTGCACTGAGGTTGATGGGACAACGAGAGGGACTGGGTGGGGGTTTGCATCACCTCGCATAGTAGTTTATTTTTTCCCGGGTTGAGGGCGTTCCTGAAGACGATAGTGCGGGATTTTATCAGGTGCTGCGGCCGGGTTTATGTGCCGCTAACGGCTTATCAGAAATGGGGAACGGGAAGGTACTGGAGCGACTATCGAACTCCCCAAGCTTGAGATCCAGGCGTCGGTGGGTCAACAATCGTAGATGGATACTGCGAAGCCCATGTTCACTGTGCGCGGCTACGGAGTGGTACGCACTGGCCCAAGAGTACGCAGCGAAGACGACAGCAAAACTTTGATGCGACTAGAAACCAAAAAAAATGAACGGTAGCCAGGACATGCGCGTGAGAGTGACGGAAAGAAAGTATTACCGAGCTTGACATTTTCCGTCTGTAGCGGTTACACAGACGGTATACGGGCCCTCATTAACCAACTGCATTTGCATCCACGCGCCAAACACACCACTCGAACAACTCCTCCGCCCTCTTCAACAGGTTTAGCCAGCTGCACGAAGCGGTCAAACATCGCGGAAGCGTCGGAGGGGGGCACTGCGCAATGAAAGCTAGGTCGTCCGCTTTTCAAAACGGAATTGAGAGTGAACTGGGATACGAGCAACAAGTCAGCGCCCGCCTGCCCCACGGAAAGAGAGTTTTTGGTGTTTCGAGTATCATCCGAGAACAATCGTATCTTGAGCAACTGCTTGACGCTCGCGTGCAGGTCGCTCTCTGTGTCGGTTTCTTCGAAGCCGACCAGGACGCGCAGGCCGGTGTGAATGGAAGAAGTGACGGTGGGCTGGCCCTTGGCGGAGGAGGTGACGGCTGCCTGCGACACTTTCTGAACGACGAGACGTGGTCGGCGCCGCCTGACAGCGGCGCTGAAGCGGCGTGACACAACGTGTTGGATGGGGTGAGCGTGTCGGGAACAGCCAGCGCGATTCTTACACCGGCTGAGAAGATCCTTCTCAAGGCTGTAGCCACTCTACTACTACTACTCCCTATCCCGGCCACCCGTCTCCGTCGTCATCAAATACAAAACGACGCAAGCGTTATTGACCATACATGCCACAGCCTATACATGTAGAGCATGTACATCACGTCAGCCAGTTAGATACGCCCCCTACGTTCGCCAACATAATGCTATTCATACAACAATCATGCATACGCTCTTCTCATCAAGCAGCTCAGCAGCTCAGCATCTCTGCATCGCATGTTACCTTCATTGTTTCTATCGTTCACTACATCAAACCGCAACCACCCCTTCCGTCGTTCATGTCCTCTACCCCCGCCCGCACTAAAGTCTACAGAAAAAAAAGTACATGATTCCCATCCTTCCTGTTCGCCAATTTATTCGTCCTCAGAATCTTCGTCAGGTTCAAACAATGGAAGTTGTGATCCGGCCTTGAACGTGCTATTGCTGTTCGCATTTCTAAATGTCAGTGATCCATCAAGCGCTTCAATCAGTGCATGCGTACTCGCTCCGTGATGGCTCGATTCCCCAGATAAACTCGGTTGCATCGTCCTAGCAATCACGCGATGCCACATACGGCTCTTCATATCCACAACAAAGCAACAAAACAGTCAGCACTCGCATCGCGTACATTCAGAAGAAGCATAAAACCAAAATAACGTACCTTTTGTTCGCCCGCGGCGACAAATCTCTTCCATAGGCACGAAATGAGTGTTGTTCATGCCCACAGGAAAGCCCGAGAAGCCGTGCATGGCGCCGTGCACGGACGACTGCGCCAGCAAACTACAGTGCCTGTTATCACTCGCGTTGGCCGGCACGCTACGAATTTCTAAAGTAGGGTCGCTCAATTTGAGGTGAATCTCACGACCTCGCATTCTGAAATCGGAGACAATGTGAGTCTTCAACCTCGGTCCCACATCGGAAAGCTTCTTATTACCCGATTCATCAAATTCGGACGATTCAGTTTCACGCTCAATGAGCTCTAAACCGACTCCTTCGGCAACGACGATTACCATGTGTCCCTTGCGTCGTAGCGTCTCTTCAATGTACTGAAACAGGCCCGCCTTGCCGTTAAGTACGACGTGCCCTTCTGGAATAAAGCAGCAGTCCACGTCGCGAGACGCAAGCGTTGCAAGCATGGCAATCTGACAATAGTGACGGCCCATCAACTTACGAGACCAGTGCCATTAACAGCGCTCTTCGCCTCAATCTTGGCGCATTTAGTGCTATGCTGCGCCTCCTCCACAGCGGTGTCAAATCCAAAACTCTTATCAATGAGCGATATCATTAGGAATGGTGTTCGGAATTCCGACCACGCTTGCCATAACACGACGTCTGTTCAGCTCGTCAAAGATCTTAACAGCGCCTCGATGCGTTCCATGTGCCGGGAAAGAGGAATGAACTATTGGTGAACCTCGGCGACAATTTTCAGCTCTGGTGAAATGGGGAGTTTGTGAGCACTTCGCGTAATGCACAGCACAAAGGTAACGCAGCGAGGATTTCTCCGCCGTTCTTTTCGTAATCTGACATCCAGTCAGCGTTCGTTCCGCTTGGCACGGAGCAGGAGCGCACCAGAAAAGTGTATGTGAAGGAGGTGGTGGCGAAGAACTTCACCAACATTTGGGTGCGCGGCACGGGAGCTGGGCCGGCGCTGGAGTTGGCGTGAAGGTGACGGAGGATGAAGTGGGGCCACAGAGGTGGTGGTCGTTTTGATCCCCGTACGGTGCGTGTATGCTACTCATTACTGGTCTTCTGTTCCCGGTTACAAGGTTGAATACCATTGGGTAGGCAACAAGTGGGAATCTGTTCTGTAGTGGGCAGAGACTTTCACTAATTGCTTTAATACAATTAAAATTCTGGTGAACGGCAACTATTCGCCGAGCATACGCACTTCAGATTTCCAGCGTACGCCGCGGCGTAGACAGATCTGCGCCACCCCCTATGAGGTAAAGCCCCTCCATCACCTTCCCGCTCCTATCTGCGTGTCGTAAAATGCCATCTCCAGTCACCTTTAGCTTTCGCATGATCACATGCTCCGATATCACCGGTACGTAAACGTCGTACTTCCCCTCCTCATCCGTCTCCGCATAGCACGAACATGCATTGCTTCTTATTCCTTGTATTCTTTTCCCCGTGTTCGCTACATATAGAGAAATAACTTCCGACATTTTTTTCAGGTCGGCTTGAGTCAGCTCATAGAAAAGAAGGGACTTGTATGTTCCATATCCTGCAAATGACGCCATTGCCACGAAGAGTAATGAAGTGACAGATATGAACTGCAGGTACTGCCCAACTAGTTGGATTCCACTGCACTTTCCCAAGGTAGAGAGGGCGAGTGTTGCTGACAACACAGATCCCATCACATTCACTTCTGCAAATAGCCTTGCTCTCGTAGTTTCTAGCATAAGGATACTCGTCCCATCGTAGCGCAGAAAAGACAACAGAATATCGACCTTGCGAATCACTTCCTCGATGTGAGTTTTATCCAGAATATTCGTCTGTAAACCTGCCCAAATTTTCTCTTTTCTCCTCATTTCTCCCATTTGAAACACATGAATGAAGTAGTCTCTTCTGTTGACAGAAAGAAACCTGAAGATGTTAGCAAAACCAAAAAAAAATGACCATGAGGGGTCATGAGCTTGGGGCCCGTCAACTAGGGATGACTCTGTTGCGGGCATGATCGCTTGTGTAGTTTCCGCTAGAGAAAAAGCGAAAAACATAACGTTAACGATGACAGGAACCAGAAATACAGTAGCCGTCATTGCATAGTGAGATACGATACAATCCATTTCGTCTTGTACTTCTAGACGCGCTTTGGCAAGCTGTTTCCCAAGAAATATGGAAGTGACTACCGCCGCACTTTCGACAGTCAAGAAGAAAATCCAAAACCACCTGGAAAGCATTTGCCCCGCAAGCCCTCTGTATCTCATTTTACCCGGGTAGCTGGTGCGACAGTAGAACTTTCAATATGTGACCTTCTTCCTGAATAAAGAGAGAAGAAGTCCAGTCTAGGCGAAGCACTTTTGTTCGCGTCTCACCGAAACGTCTAGAGGTGGGTGTACCTCCTTTTCGTCGTGATTGATGTTGATGCTGGTCCCATGAACGAGTTACCGCGGTTGAGGATATCAGATAAAGAAGTGCGGAGAAGTTGTGAGCTGCGAAGATAATTGCGGTAGACTGCTGCTTGAACTAAGCTAAGCATCAGCTCCTTTGAACTCAATGTGAGACGATTGGGCTACAAAGGTGTGCGGCCAGACACTGATGCGAGCGTGTCCAGCGATACGTGTAGTGAGCTCCCACACTCAAAGTCGATGCTAACCTTGATCTCATGTACTGCTGCGATGGGAGAGGAGGGAGGCGCAGAGAGCTTCAACCAGACTCCTGGTCGTTATTCCAGTTTATGTCTTGCAGTCAAACCTTTCGGAAGCTTCCCAGGAGGCGATAACAGACGATCTATCCAGCACATGCTACCCACGATATCTCCCAAGTTGGTCATATGCAGGTACCGTCTCTCTTTTCTCTTCTAAGGACATCTCCACCGGTTAGAGCAAAGCATCAAATTGGCAAATTTTTACCTGTTTGCTGCCGCCGACGTGTCCCACCGTTGACATTTCAGAGGCAAACTTTTACACCTGAGCAAAATGAGGGTGCAAATTGCACGATTTTGCTCCCGATATTTGCCTCCAAAGAGCAAAACACTTTCCGCTTGGCGCTCGCTAGTTGGCAGATTCTCCCGCCAAGGCCAAACCGAAACGGTAGTGAGCACATCTCAAACGTGAAAAGGCGCCATTTTGTTTCTTCCTCTCCTTCAAAACGATACTAACAATGAAGTGCTCATCTTTTCGGGACCCTAGTTTCAAGTAGACGCCCAAACAACAGAATGGCAGGAGAAATCGAGACAATGCCCTCCATTCCAACAGAAACGCAATCGATGCAGCCGCTAGGCAAGAAGACTAAAACAAGAGGCTCTAAATTCATTGCGTCACAAGATGAATCTGTCCCTAACGCGTTCATATATTGCTCCAAGAATTCAATCAAATGCTGCGAACAGCGAAGCAAGATTTTCTTCTCTGATGTTACTAACACATACAACAAGGTCTTCAAGCCCCATTTGCGAGAGTCCTGATCTGCAGAATCACTCATAGTACGCGTCGAACTTATCAACAAGTCCTGTACGTCGTTTTTCGGTTGCTATGACCGTTTAATTCGTCTACATTCAACTGGTACGCATGTAGCCGATCTTTAATGTCTTTGAACAAAGCTATACAATGAAAAAGAATTGCCCCATGACTCTGAGGACTGCGGGAAGGAGTTCAATTTTTTTCTGCCTGGAACGTGCTTAAGGAGCATGTGCATTTTAGTCCCTTCCATGCGACAGCAGCCGAAGATTTGAAACTAAAGAATGCACCTGAAGAAAAATTTTCGAGTACAGAGGATGTCACGGCAAGCACTGATGGGTCGACAGGAAGTGCGGGGCCCAGCAAGAGTTCAGATATCCGTCCTGTGGGGAGGAAAAGGGCGAAAAAAGACGCTGTAAAAGAACTCATTGCGCCAGGGGAGCTTACAGTTGCCACTGAAGCATTTATAGCACAAATAGAACGGACTGCAGCTATCAACAAACACTATGAGATATTACTTTTTACATATGGTCCGGATGGGTTTGGTGGAGACAAAGCGGCAGAATACTTCCGCACTATGCGCAAAAAGGTCGTTTCAGATCTTTGCACTGCGGAAACTAAGCGACAGAGATGTAGTGCAACGCCCTCAGGGAGGGATTCTTGGTACTTGAACGCTTTCCCGATATTATCGGCTGTGTAGTGTGTATATGAACTAAGCCCTAGTATGGTGGATATGGACACGTGGGACACGGTTTTGGGTCAATTGGCGGTTGGCCACAGTAGTGGATGTTGCCACGAAATGTGGAGTATTTTAGTTAATATTATTTATTATTTTCACACCCATTTCTGGGAAGCTAGTACTTAGTGGACGGCGCACTGCCGTCGCACCAGTAAACCTTCCCCAACAAGGGACCCCAACCTGGGGAATTGGCTCTAGTTGTTACCGCTTGGGCGCGTGCTCTACTCCTCCTTGGAGGGAGACGCCGTGAACCACGGGACATCTAACCCCCTTGCACATCTAAAGGGACCCATCAATGGGAGTCATATTATTCCAATTGCATTGGTGTTTCGCCCTGTATAGGGATATTGTTACCGGCATCGCCGTTCGCCCCCGTCGCTCTCGCGACTCACTTCGTCCTCTCTTCCTCCTCTTCGCCCTTCCTTTTTCCCTTTCTAGGGTAGCACCTCCCGCTATCCGCGGCCCTCGTGTGCGCATCCGCTCACACACCCCCACCTACGTGGAAACATACCTCTACTGAGGATCATATCCCGCTCACGCGGATACCGATTCTTCCCCTTCACCTCCCTGCGCGAGTCGCGACAGGTTTCCCTGGTCTTACAAACCGGCTTCGCCGTGAAACCTCTGGGAGGGCTCGACCCAACTGGGTTCACCTCGTGAGAGGAAGATCCCGAACGTCTTTCGGTGTTTTTCCCCTTTGGGGCATTGCACCACAAGAGAGTCAGCGGTTCGAACGAATCGACCCTGTTCTCGGCTCTATTCATCGAATCCAATGATGATTTTGACAGCCACAACCGTATTTAGTTCCTGTTGTCATGTACTGTGATTTCCGGCGTCACCACGAATGCTCCATAGATGATCAACAAGTAGTCGTTTGGTTTCCAAATGTGATTTGACGTCAGCCTTAGAATTCTTGTCTGGCACAATTTTGCAATGCTTCCAGGCGATACTGTTCCATTTTCTGTACCATTCGTCGCCGCCCATATTCGATGAAGTGCATTTCCAAACTGAACGATTACGTCGGAGACCTGCGTAGTAATCAGCAAAGTTTCATTCTGCTGACCCCAATGTAAGTCATTCAACATATTGTGCAATATCACACGGCACTTTAAAACGGTTTCCATCTGTCCTTTGCCCCAGAAGCGGCTTGCTCGCCTTAGTATGTGCTACTTGTTTCGAAGGCGTCCACACGCCTGTTCCACGTCCTTGCGAATACTTTCTTGTACCGCGGAAAAGTTTGCTTACTTTGCAGTCACCGGGTGTGACTCTGTAAGAACAAAACATGGGTATCTAGGGTATATGCCATCTGCAAAGCAATACGGAATCGTTCTACTTTGCCCCGCTATAGTGTACTTCAAAGGAATTGTAGTGCAATGCCCGGAAGCGGTAGTGCACGGAAAGACGTTCGGGACCTTTCTTAGTTAGAGGTGATCCCAGTTAGGTAGAACCCTTCCAAGAGTGGCACGACTATGTCGGGTTGTAAGGCCGAGGCCACCCGTCGCGACTTGCGCAGGGAGGTTGAGGCAAGAATCAGGTATCCGCACAGGCGGTGTATGGGGGTGGTCTTCTTCTAGAGAGGTGAGGTTTCCACATTCGTGGCACGCGCGAACACGAGCCGTGGGTAGCGGGAAAGCCACCCTGTAAAGGGAAAAATAAGGGGGAGCTGAGTCATGAGTGTCGTGACGAAGACTAACGGCAATGCCTGTAAATAAACCTTATACAAGGCGAACAACAATACAACTGGAATAACAATCCAAATACTCGGGTACTTTAGATAGGCAAAGGGGTTAGACTTCCCGTATGTGACGGTGCTTCCCTCCAAAGAGGAGTAGAAAACACGCAAAGGCGGTGAGGTCTAGAGCCAACTCCTAAAGTTGGGATCCCTGGTTGGGGAAGGTTTACTGGTGCGACGGCAGCTCACCAGCGCAGTAAATACTCACCATCCCAGAAATGGGTGTAAAAATAATAAATAGAATTAACTAAACTACTCCACTTTGGTGGTTTATGCCCACTACTGTGGCCAACCGCCAATTGACTCTTCTGTGTCCCACGTATCAAATCCACTATTAGTGGTCGTCGTTCATGCAATGACTACATTACCGAAACATTCGGGAAATCAACAAAGTACCAAGAATCTCTCTCCGAGGGCATTGCACTTCATATCCCCCTCCTTAGTCGGGAAAGCAACCGCGAACGCGGGCGAATCCCAGCGGAAAAGAGTTGATAAAAGTCCAAACCTCTCCGGGTCACCGGGTCAAGCCTCTGCCTCAGAGAAAGCACCTCGTGCAAAAGCAGCGAACCAGCCTTCCACAAGTGCACGCTCTTCCTCTTTCTGCTCAACTCAGTCAGATCACGCCCGTTTGAAGGGGACTATGAACAAGCAACAACCAGCCTCCAAGACCGACTCCAGTCGGGAACTTCACAACCGGTTTCCGGTCGGTACCCTTGCCACAAGGGAGGCGAACTCCTGCACAGCCGACCAACATTGGCGCAGCGTCCCAGCATGGGTTCCAACTTCCACCAGCGGTGGCTCCTTCCGGACTGATCCCGGTGGCGACTTGGCCTTCTTATAACGCCCTCGTAGGGTTAGATCCGATGAATCCGAGTCACGCCTCTCGGCTCCGGCTTGCGCCGTGGTTCCATCCCATCGCTGCCCTCAACGAGGATTTGGTTACGGCCTACGTGGATGGTTCCGGTACTATGCCCGGGGATCTACCCAGCCTCGTCACCTCGTCGTGGGACTGGCGGCATCTAATCGCCATCCCGGTGCACCATATCCGAAGAAACTCGGGAGAATCCGCAATTGCGGCTCATGCAGCGCTGTTTTGGATTGCATATCAACGGCAGAGCCGGGCGCCTTTCGAATTCCCGGTGCCTACCGGCTTTGGCTTCGACGTCAGCCTATTCCGCACGTGCGTTGACATCGGTTACAGCGAACGCCTGGCCAGCCTCGAAACCCTCGCGTGGAGGAACTTTCCCGCCGCGTGGCAAGAAGCCCTGTGTTGGGAACGACCGATACTTTGGGCTGAATTCCGGTACCTTTCCCGGCAGTTCCAGTCCAACTTCCTCCAAACCTTCATCCGTTATGAACGGCGCTGGCGATCCCGACTCGGGTACTTTGTCCCGTATCAAAACGTGGGGATTGAGCGGATTGCTCCGCCTCACCGACACGGTCGGTATTTCGCACTCCCCGAGTGGTGGAGGTTCCTTGAAGCCTGCCGGGGTTGCTACGTTGAACTCCCGCCAGCACTCACGTACCTCGGTTCCTTTTTGATTCAGGATCCCCGGTCGGGGCTTTGGTCGGTAATCGTAACCGAGTGGGCTGCCCGCACTGCGGCGTATATCCTCGCTGAGGTTTATGACCAGTATCGACTGTGGTTCATCCAACCGCGTGTACGGGCCGCTATTCGCAATCTGGACCTCAGCGTCCCCCTTGGGGGTATTGCCAATAATGAAGAAGTACTCCAATTACTTGGTTTGATCGACAGTATTAACTGGCGCGAGGTCCCGCTTGAACAGAGCTGTCGGCTTGATGGCGGTGGTGGCGGTACCGGTGGTCCGGGTCTTGGTAGAAACACCACCCTTGCGGGGGATTTCATCTACTTCGATCCCTTGGAGTTCCGGGAGATTTCCTCCGAGGAGGCGAGGGAACTCCGCGACGCACCGCGGCACGTGCAGGATGACCACCCGATTGGGTACGTCAATTCCGATGATTACTACCGCGCGTATAGCGGGGATGACCCGATGGTCGATAACAAACCCGAAGAGCCGGTGGACATGGAACTAGACGTTGCTGACATGGTCGTAGACCAATCCCCCGAGGGGATGCCTCCAGTTTCCAGTCCTCCGACGGCGAGCGCCGGGCCTTCACTCCCCAGCGGGGTACAGTCAATGAAAGCGATATCATTGCCCGCTTCCTCCGCGGAGCGGGTTTAAGCACTGCCGAGGTTTCAGGTGACGTCACCGCGATGGCGGATGCCTTGGCTTACCGCCTTGTGGGTGGTCACGCCCCAGAAGATGGGGAGGGGTCGAACATCTAATCCAGTTTCCTGGTCTCTTTCCCTGGCTTAGCCAGTAATGTAGCTTAGCATCACACAGGAGCGCGAGGCTCCTGAGTAAACTTTCCCGTTTAGAATGGCCTTTTCTCTTTCATCCCCGCCCTTGACGGAGTCCATACAAAAGGGGGGGTACTCCTTCTTTCCTACCTTCCCCAGCTTCGCGGCGTTTTTATCCCACTTGGGCGATGCACAGCGTAGCTGGATTTGCAGTACCCGTGCTGCGGTGATATTGGACCACCTTCGAACGAGGGAGGTGTTCGATGGGTTCCATGGTGTCTCAGCTTGGGTCATATCCGTACCAACGGACGCGGTATCTTAGAATGCCTTCCTGATTCCAGGTGTGCCCGAGGATTCGGTCAATCACAAACTCTTGTTTGTATACCTGCCGGCCTTGCCGTGTTATGGTGACCTCGCTTGTCAGGGGTTGCCCAATGGACGGGATATTTCCTCTCAGGGGTGCGTCAGGATGCAACGTGCCAGCTTCGCTTGGAGGATGCGGTGCAGAGTGCGAAATAATATTCCTCAAGAGGGTGTCTTCGTGGAACGGTTGCCGCGTACCGTGGTAATTGGGTCGTACCGCTAGTTGGCGGGGGTACTCTGTCCCATGTTGACGGTATTCCGGTCGCACCGCGACCTTGCGGGCATCTTGCCGCTTTGGCGGAGTTGTGGAGGTCACTCTCTGGTGGAGCTTTCCACGTCACGCGGTGATTAGTGCGGGGCGCACAATCTCCGTGCGTTCACGTGACTCCCATGGCATGTGGTTCTGAATCGCCTCCTTGCGTTCCACCTCCGTTGGCTTGGGCCTTACTCTTTCCGGCTGAGCCGTGCACTGCTGTGTTAGCACCCGGTATCTGGCGGTTACTTCTGGTGCTCCGGTGTGTTGCCTCAAACTCACTGATGGGGCGTGGACAGCTGGCGCCGTGGACACCCTGTTGGGGGACTTTGCTTCTAATTGAGGTGTAATGTCTTCCTCAAGAGGTGCATCATCTGGGACGACCGGTTTAACCCTGGCCACGACGCCGGATTTTTCCGAGACGCTCGTTATATTACCGAGATTGCCCGCAGACTTTGGCACTCCTATCTCCGAAGTTCGGACAACATTCCCGTTATGAATGGGTCTCAAGTCCGGGTCTGTAGAGCCCGGGACTTGAGTTGCAAGATGTGCATTCCTGACTTCCTCCCTCAAGAGGGTCTTTTTACTTTCCAGCATTGCTGGTTTTCCAAGGCGTTCGTTGCCTGCTACCAGCGGTGTGGATTGTGCTGAGGAACCCGTTTTGGAGGTAATTTCCGTCCATGACGGTTCTGCGACTACACCCTGGTGAGGGGTCTGCGAAACTACATTGGTATCATGATTCAGGGAATTGCCGTTGTTTAGGGATACGGACTGCGATGTCGTTCCGCTCTCCCGTATCATACGGTGTAACTGCGTCGTCCCGGAACCCTCTGTGAGGGATTGCGAGGCTTCATCGACCTTCCGTGTTTCACGGCTCAAATCTCGTTGCGACGGTAATGAATTTCCAGCGCGGCGATAGGTCCTTTCCCCGTCCTTAGACGGAGCAAGGGGAGTAATAATAGGATATCCCACATGGCGGGTGTAAATGCGCGCCGAAGGGGCGGTAGTGTTAGGAGTAGAGAAAGGTCCGTTTGGACATGAACGATCCGGCCGAGCCGGGGGTTCCGACAAAGTCTGTAAATCTGAGAGGCCCGGAGTAGGGTGTGGTAGAGTAGTCGGTCTATTTAGTCCCAGGATTTCCGGTGTTGCTGAGTCCATAGAGACGGGTTTCCCTGTTTCCAGGACGACCTCAGACGAGGGAGGATGGGCAGGTACAATACGATCGCTGGAAATCCGCTCTTGTGCCTTGCCCATTTCCACTACGACAGTGTCGGAGTTAACGGATACTACTTTAAACGGTCTATCCGCTACAGGCGAAAGCATTTGTCGCCTCTCCCGTTCCGGATTAAAATATTCATTACTTATAAAGACGTGGGTATTAGCCCGTATGCGGGGAACATTATCTCGTAAACGAGCGTCAAAATCCCGCTTGTACGCGGCTTGCGCGCGTTCCATAGACGTCCGCGCTGCGGGGACCAGTTCAGTAAGCCATTGCTTCCATTCCTGGGGGTAGCAATCCACAGATGGGAAATTGTCCAAGGTAGCTTGGGATTCTAACGCCACAGGCGGGGATGAACGAGATAAAACCGATTCGAACGGTGACACTCCGGTAGTTCGGTGAACTTGTGTATTGTATGCAAATGTTAAAGCATCTGCATACACGTCCCAAAACCTGGGGTGATCAGCAACGTAGGAACAGAGAGAGTCCAACAAAGTGCGGTTGAACTTCGACTTGCCCATTTCACTGGGGATTGTAGGTAGTCGTGAACAAGTTCTTCACGTCCAAGATGCGACAAACATCCTGGAAGAACTTGGACGCGAACTGCCGTCCGTCATCGGAGAGGACCTCCACAGAAGGACCGTAGACAAAAATCCAGTGCGTTACCAGAGCCTGGGCCACCGTGAAAGCGGTTATCCTCCGAAGAGGGAGAGTCCGAACAAGCTTTGAAAAGCGATCGGTGATCACAAGTAAGAACGTTTTGCGTCTCTTTGTAGGGAGGAGGGGTCCGAGAATATCGATTGCGATAAACTCGAGTGGCGCCCTGGCAGGGAATAACTTCATTTTCTTCGCGTTCCTGCGGAGCTTCACCCGGTTCTTCGAGGATTCGGTACAAAACTGCACATTTGCGTAGGAATCAACCGCCATGGCGGGCCGGTAAAAAGCCGTTCGCAGGGTGAGGTAAAGCTTCCTCCCACATACGTGGCCACCGAGCTTCGCATAGTGCGAGAGATGTAACACCCGCGACTGCAAGGAATGAGGTACCACAATCTGTGGGCGAGCTTCGACCAACCGAGCGAGGCAGCCTTTATCGTTCACCTCGAACGAGAGGTCTTCGCGACCGTTTAAACGGGCACGAATCCTCATACAGAAGGGGTCGCCGAATTGTTCTCGGATTAATTCCTCCGGTGAAACAGGTACAAAACTTCCCGGTAAGGGGTTCTCAGGGGTCTCGCGGGATGGGAATAAGTTGTCAAAGTCAGCATCTTCATCCCAGTCTTCTGGCCATTCCTCGAACTTCCACTCCGAGTCACCCGGTTCTTCAGCCATGAAGCATGGAATGTCGTCATCCTCTGTTGAGAGTGCTTCCCCACTTGTGGGTAAACGCGACAAATCGTCGGCCTGGGTGTTGAGCGCCCCCTTATTATATATGACTTGGAAGTCATATTCCGCAAGGCGAAGTCTCCAGTGCATAACGCGGCCCGAGGGATCCGATATGTTTGTTAACTACCTCAACGAGGAATGATCCGTGTATAAGATAAACTGAAATCCCATAAGACAGGGGCGTAGGGTGGAAAGTGCCCACACGACGGCAGGACACTCTTTCTCCGACACAGAGTAATTCCGCTCGTGGACATTGAGCGAGTGTGACCAATAACCAATTGGCCTTTGGTCCCCCTCTGGGGTGGTTTGGAAAATAGCACAACCAACTTTTTAGTCACTCGAGTCCGTGTCCACGGAGTAAGGGAGTCCCAGTTTGGGTAAATATGAGATAGGTGCTGACGTGACAGCCTCCTTTAAGGAGTTAAACGCTTCCGACTGCTCGGGCGTGAATTGTCCAAAATGTGGGGGATTTCCTTTGCGTAGCAACGCATTCAACGGTGCCGCGATATCCGAAAAGTTCGTGATCAACCATCGGTAGACGTTGACCAGCCCTAAGAAGGAGCGTAGTTACGTTTGAGTGCAGTGTTCCTTAGCCCGAACGAGGGACTTAACTCTAGCCTTCTCGATCAATAACCGTCCTGGACGGATGATCTGTCCCAGATACTTGACAGTATCTGTGAAGAACTCGCACTTACCCAACTTAAGGGCATTTCCCGCATCGCGGAGCATGTTCAGAACGTCCCTGACATGGGTGTGATGGTCGTCCAAATTATTGGAGAAGATGATAATATCATCCAGGTAGACAAAGCAGCTCCGCCACTTGAAACCGTTCAATAGAATATCTATTGCACGTTGAAAGGTAGCGGGAGCGTTGGTCAAACCAAGCGGCATTCGCTTGAAGCGGTACGATCCTGCGTGGCAGGTGAACGCAATCTTATTGCGATCCTTCTGTCTAACAGGGACCTGCCAATAACCCCAATTCGCGTCCAAAGCCATGAACACGGTAACGTCTCCAAGGGATTCGATGCATTCGTCCATACGAGGGATGGGATATGTGTCCCTAACATTCACGGCATTGAGCCGGCGATAGTTGACACAGAACCTCCAGGTTCTGTCGGCCTTCAAAACCAGTACAACTGGGGATGCCCAGGGTGATTGAACGGGCTTTATCACACCTGCGCGGAGCATTTTGTCCACTTGGGACTGCTCGTCATCCCGAGCGTTTGGTTCTGCCCTGTAAGGGGTTGTGCCATCTGACATGCACCCGATAACAAATCTATCCGGTGTTCCCTAGCATTAATGTCGCCAAGCGAGCCATCCCACATCGTGGTAAATTCCCGTAGCATTGCACGGAGTTTGTCGCGGTGTGACTCTGGCACATGGCCAAGATCTATATCTTCGAGTGCCTTTATGGGGTCCACTCGGTCAGAACGCGCTGTAACATGGTCCTGTGATACAGGTGTGGCCGTCAGTTCCGAGTTATCTGGGATGTTCGACGTTAAAAAACGGTTTCCTCTCCCTCCTTTGACGATAGTTCGTCAGTGATGGGGGTGGCTTCCTCAGAAGAGGCGGCAATTCCGAGAACATCGGCGGTCGTCATCTTCGTCGGGAGCATCCCAAGTTGGTGTGGAGTGACGCTTCCAACTACTTGGTTCTTGACCAGATACCGGGGGCTTTGGCCAAGATTGGCAACTAGTATCCGGAAAGAAGCGTCCGGGGTAACGTGAACAATTCAGTTCGCCAGCGCGAGCTGGTATTTCTCGTATAACAAGTACAGGGGTTGAATAACCCGAAGACCGTGTTGACGGCAATTAACTTGCACTCAGACTTGGGACTCAGGCGGTATAGAAACCGAGGCTGCTACTCGAAGTTTGATGGACTCGCGAGACGCACGCGGTGATTTCTGCGCAGCAGGTAGTGGGACTTGCTTCTGCGAAGCACGCTTCAGCGGGCGACGGACGATCGGGACTGACGATCCGTCGTCGAGTTACACACGCCTAAGGCGGGGCCTGATTGCGTTGACAAATCTGTCACAGTAATCAGATCCCAGTATGACTGGAGCGACCAATGACCGACAAACAATAAAGTCGAGCTTCACCACGGAGGTGCCCTACCGCACGACTAAGTCGACGGTACCCACCGTTTTTAACGGATTGTCGTTCGCATCTGCGACGTCGGGAACCGTTTCAGAACGGATACGGGACCGCACCTGCGGGGGTAGAAATGATCTCACGATGAAGTTGGGGCCTGCACCTGTGTCCAGGACTGTTAGAAATCTAACCATAAAATGGGTGTCAAGGCCAAGGTCGGCGTAAACCTTGTAGTTGCGCTTGGCCATGACCAAGACTCTATCCGGGATCCGGGGATTTTTACTCCGTATTCACGGGCGACGCAGCACAGAAAGGTGTGCCGAGTCCGCGTCTGCGGTGTCTTTCCTTGAAAGGATTTTCACCGGGGAGCGAGGCGGCGCCGCCTCGGGCGTCAACAGCCTCATCTCTGAGGACGCCTCTCCCAAAGGGGTGACTCCCTATGTTAGTTTTCCTGGGAGATTTCCCCCGTAGGCTGTAGTCCAGGATCCTCGACCACGAGAGCTTCGTTCCGCGGGGCGGGGTTTTTATCCGCATAAGCAGTGGTTGCGTCGGACGTTTGCACGACTTCCCGATTCGGGTTAATTGAAGCTAGCTGCACACGCGGGATACGTGGCAAAGCATGCGAGAAGTCCGTTTTAGCACGGAGGTAGGAAGCCGTCGGAACGGAACGTTTCTCCTCTTGAGTGAGGGCCTCGTAATTTGCCATCACCTTGGCCATATCCTTCAGTGAGCAAAGACACTGAGGGGATGTATGGCCATGGGTGTAGCAAAGTTGGCAAATTAGAGCCAAAATGGCGACGCGCCAGTTAATATCCTGAGCATCGGAGAAGCGTACCGCCGGGCGGGTGTCATTCCATCCAGGCCGTTGATAACGGGATTGGCCGTTCATAAACGGAACTCGTGGCGGCTGAACGCGACTGTTCCCCACGTAAAATACGGGGTTGTCTTGCGCCGCTTCGAACGTGTCCTCCGTCTTTGACGGTAATTCTGTGGTTTTTATAGACACACCATCTCCCTGTGTATAATGCACGGTTTCGTATCCCTGTTGGGGGGTTCTATCCGCAAAACGAGAGGGCGATGAGGAGGCGCTCTCTAATACCAACGCCTTGGCGGGCTTAGACCGAGGATTCGGAGTTCTTGCACGAAGTGCTTCCCCTTCCACTCGAGCGTGTTGAACAAGCTCGAGGTAGGTGACCCTCCGCTTGCCCTCGCGGTAACGAGTGACAAGACTCCGGATTGCCGAGTCAAGGCTATCGATGAACATGGTACAACGTTCCCCTGCGGGGTATACATTCCCAAAATGGTGGAAGGCCTTGTTAAGGCGCACCGAGTAATCGGTTTCACTCTTGCCTGAGCGCTGACGAGTATCTCGCAAAGCGAGGATTGCCCCCTAAATGGCGGTATTGGTGGCTTAAAAGCGCAATAAATATCGCACGGCCTCCAACCCGCAGGTTACTCCTCCATCTTAGGCACGAAATGATCCTCTGACAGAGGTGTACTGGTCCTCTGCCACTCCCCGTAAGAAATACGGTAATGCCAAATAGGCTTGTCCCTCCTTCATTCCGAGGATATCGGCTTCCGCTACAAAGCGGGAAAGAAAGTCCAACACCATAATTAGGTCTTTTCCAGTAAAATACTGGTTACGCAGTGATATTTGCATACATTTTATGCACTCTTTCATCTTCCCCGTGCCACGGGGTGTACGTCCTAAAGAGGAATCTTCGAGCCGGTAGTACCAGTAGGACAATAGTTTCCGATACAACGGTTTCGTCGGTTTTAATTCTCTGAGGCCCGGTTGTCTTCTCCCCTTGCTGCGGGTGCGAATTCCTTCTTGGGTGTCGGATGTCCGCTTAGAGCGTGAAGAACGGCCTCGTTTCTCGTCCTCCGAATCGGATTCCGAGGAACTAGAACCATCTGACCCGTTTCGGGATGAATCCGATGATGTGGTAGAATCCCAATCCGAGTGATCTCGTTTGTATCTCCGCTTATAGCGGCGCTTCTTTCTTCCAGCATGCTGGTCTTGGTGCGACGCAGCTGGTGTTGGATCATCCGGGAACGGTTTATCCATGAAGATAAACTGCTCTAACTTCTCCAGACGGGCACGAACTCGATCAAATCGAGAGTCAACTCCTTCTATGAAGGTGGCGGGTTGCCCCAAACTCTCTAACATAGAGTTGACATCGGACCGTAAGATACGGAGATCGTTTGTGACCAACTTTGTAGGGGTGTCCATCACCACCTCACGGAAGGTGTGTAATCTCTCGACAAGGGTGTCGTGGGCGGTCCACAAAGCGTGAACCTGAGATTCCAGGGAATTCCCGTGGGGGGTGTTATCGCCCGTCAGACAGGCTTCAGGTGCGGTGGCGGCCACGGCCGGAGCCAGATGAGCACCATCCACGGCATTCGATAACGGGGTCCACGTGGAGTTGCAGGGTTCTCGGGGTGCGTTTGGAGTCCTAGACGAGGCACCCCCAGCATGGCTGGATTTAGCCCTAGTCGGGGTCCGAGAAACGAACCGAACTTTGGGGCTATCTCCACCATTGTGGGAGCGACTGCGCGTAGTCGCAGGCTCCGCAGAGGAGGGTTTCCTCGACATGAGGGCCAACCGTTACGACGGGAAAACAACGGAACTTCCGGAAACAAACAAAAGAAACAAAACCTCGAAAGAGGGAACCAAACACCAAAACCGATTCTAAGTCAGGAGACCACTTTGTAGTGCAGTGCCCGGAAGCGGGAGTGCACGGAAAGACGTTCGGGATATTTCTTCGTTAGAGGTGAGCCCAGTTGGGTAGAGCCCTCCCAGGAGTGGCACGACTATGTCGGGTTGTAAGGCCGAGGCCACCGGTCGCGACTTGCGCAGGGAGGTTGAGGCAAGAATCAGGTATCCGCATGGCCAGTGTATGGGGATGGTCGTCCTCTAGAGAGGTGAGGTTTCCACGTTAGTGGCACGTGCGAACACGAGCCGTGGGTAGCGGGAAAGCCACCCTGTAAAGGGAAAAATAAGGGGGAGCTGAGTCACGAGTGTCGTGACGAAGACTAACGGCAGTGCCGGTAAGTAAACCTTATACAAGGCGAACACCAAGACCGCTGGAATAACAATCTGAATACTCGGGTGCTTTAGATAGGCAAGGGGGTTAGACTTCCCGTATGCGACGGTGCTTCCCTCCAAAGAGGAGTAGAGAACATGCGAAGGCGGTGAGGTCTAGAGCCAAATCCCCAGGTTGGGATCCCTTGTTGGGGAAGGTTTACTGGTGCGACGGCAACTCGCCAGCGCAGTAAGAACTCACCATCCCAGAAATGGGTGTAAAAAAATTAATAAAATTAACTAAATTACTCCACTTTGGTGGTGTATGCCCACGACTGTGGTCAACGGCCAATTGACTCTTCCGTTTCCCACGTATCGTATCAAATCCAGTATTAGTGGTCGTAGTTCATGCAATGACTACATTACCGAAACATTCGGGAAATCAACCAAGTACCAAGAATCCCTCTCTAAGGGCATTGCACTTCAGGAATAGGATAGGTTCACTTCGCAATTTTGTCCAAAAGATTGGAGTTGTGCAGAACGTTGATGACGTTTGCGCTTTCTGGCATCCCGAAAAACATGTGCCAAATCCACATTCTGTCATCCACGATAGCTTCAAGCGTTATAGCAGGCACTCCTTCTTTGCCAACAAACTGACCCTGCCAAGCCCTTCAGCAGTTTCGCCATAGCCATTTACAGCAATCAATGGACCCTATTAATCCAGGGCACCCATGTTCTTCGCTATGATATAATATAGACTTCAGGTCTTGTTCGGTTGGACTTCGTAAGTACTCAGCCACGAACGAGGAAACCACACCAACGCAAAAACGTTCGAGACACCGTAGGGTGGTGGACTCTGCCAGTCGCCCGTACTCGTCAACAGAGTCTGCAATGCTGCCGTAGGCGAGCATACGAAGAGCCGCAGCCATCTTCTGATCAATGGAAAGCCCAATCTTTCCTGTTGCGTCCTTGTGTAAATGAAAATAGTTGTCGATCTGTAGCAAAGATGTTCGAATACGCGCACAGAGGTTGCGAGATAAACGAAAACGTCGCTTGAAAACATGTGCATCGTACACCAGATCGTCGCAGAAGTAATCGCGATATAGCTGTTCCGCTCCTGTTTTGCGATATCGCTCAATGTTGGGTGCTTTCCCTGGGCGTGAGGCGCCTCTCCCCACTTCCTCACCTGAATCGGACGAACTGGAGATGAGGGCAAAAACGTCAAGCTCGTCCTCGAACAATATCTGCTGGTCCATTTAGGGTTAATGGGAAACTTACACGGCCGGAACCGGTGGGGAGTGTAAATTCGGGAGCAAAATGAGAAAAGACCAAATTTACAATGACCAGTGACGAAGTGCCACGTTTGCATTTTATCTCTTCGTTTTCTTGGCTTTATCTGCGCCAGCACCCAAAATCGTGCTTCACGTTCATTTCTTGAGTCTTTTTGGTGCATAAAGTTTTTGCTCCAATGATAATCAAACGTTTTTGGACAACAAAAACGTTTGATGTTCAGGTTTGTGACTCAAGCTCCGGCCCTACCACTCTTTCTTGCAGGCAAGATGCATACGTCACAACTGCAGGAAAGAGTGGTAGGGCCGATGGCCCTTCCTACCCCTGTTTTACTAACTAAACTTTGTGAACAGAAGCTTTGCACTACTCTAAATTGAAATACTCATTACTCGAAGATTTGCAGTTGCTCAAAAACTGTCGAACATTACAGCGAAAAAACAGTCTTCAGAACAGATGACGACGACGAAAATGTAAACAAAAACAGCCATTGCATTTAACTCAGAGGTTATAGAAGTCACGCTAAAGGGCAGTCCCCACCCCATTGTTGTCAACAACCTACGTCGGCTAGAATAGAGTACTTTTTCGAATAGCTTTCATTCATTTTGTAAAACTAAAAAGATCCTATAAATGTAATCCCGTGCCACCAATCTCTATGATCCGAAACCCAATCTCTATGATCCGAAACGCAAAGGAATCACACAGTCGCGGTACTCCCACCGAATGGGACGACAACGCACGTATATCAGCTCTAACCCCCAACAGCTTTCACCCCGGTTTGCCGTATGGACAGACTAGAACAATGCATGCCATCCCATAACGTTCCCGTGCAGCTAAGAACCATCTGTTACTTATATCAGGAACATTTTTAGCAATCCATAATGCTCTCTCTCTATCGCACAGAATAAGAAATGTTCAATGGAAGAGAAGATCATTGGATGACGTCAATACAGGACTCAGCGATGAGAATTTTTGATTATTCTATCGTGTGTCACGTTTTACATTTTCTCGTGTTTTGAAAGCCATCTGCCCATTCATATCGCAATATAATGATGAATAGCATTAATTGGAAGTTCAAGAACATCTCAACCCAATGGGAAAGACGAGAAAGCAGCCATCAAACTAGTTAACGTTTTACGTTACATGGCTGCTGCAAGCTATTTGGATCTCATGCTCACCTATATTATTGGCAAAACCACTTGCAACAGCATATTTAATGAATTATTGAGTGACTGTGACACTGTTCTCGAATTTAAGGGACTACAAAAGAAGTCAGATCTTTTTGCGTACAAACGGCGCGCCGTGGAGTTTTCTCTGACAAAAAACATTTTATTATCTTGCCCGGGTCTGTAGGAGCAGTTGACCTTACTCTTATTTTAATACATAAACCGCCAAAAGTACTTAATAATCAGCAGTTCTATACTCGTAAGGGGGGTTTTGGAGTGCTTTTGTAGGAATTGGTGACGCTAAATACCGATTTGTGGTGTCATCGGCAATTTGTGTCGGATCTACTGTAGATAGTGTTGCACTTTCGCTTTCGTACATTAGTAGGTTTCTACAAGACAAAAGACTACCCAAAGGCTTTTTAATCGCTGCTGATGAAGCGTATCATTCCATTGAATTTGTGGTAGCTCTAATTCCACGTTCCATGGCCAACAGGTACCAGGACGGTTCTAATTTTTGCTTTTCATCTCATCGCGTTCACGTTGAGCAAGCGCTTGGACGTAAGCATGGAAAATGGGGACTTCTTTGGAGGCCTTTACAGTTTAACATACAGACTTATTTAATTATTGTCAACACTGCTATGAGAATGGAGAACCACTGCATCAATGGTGGAGATGCATAGGAATTGAATGCGGCCTCTGGTTCAGGTTTTGAAGCAGAGCCACAGGAGTGGTTGGAACGATGACTGGCGTTGTGTGAGAACGGCTATGACTTCTTTCTGGATCCGCAGGGTGATGATATGCTGTCCGACGTGAGCGATTGTTCTATGTGTTCTTGGGGTTTTGCTGACACCTATTGTCTTACTTGCGTTCGACTTTGCATGATTACAGAAGCGTATCATTTTGTTCGTCCTGTGTAGAGGTTTGTGATGTCAGATGTTCAGGACAAAGAATGTGGAAGACGCTTAAGAACTCTGGCTTCAACGTCAGGTTGATCATAAAATTGGTTCGATACCATCCCTCCGAATGACACACGATATTCTCTATTCACTACATCGGAATCATTGACACGCATATCGAGTCCAAGTCTATCCAGTGCAGTTATTTTGCACACCTTGGGATTGGGATCTCCCACAAACACTTTGCACAAGTGTCTCAAGTCTTCTGTCTTGTTTCCGTTGAGAACCTTGACAATGCATAGTGCATCATGGGCCAAATTCTCAGCCTCTGCATCACTAAACTCATTGACGTTGACCAATTGGGATTGCACTCCATATCTCGGGACACAAGCGATATCACAAAGAATCATTCTACGGAACCTGAAGAGTTCTGGGTACCGCAAAGCCTCTGCCGCATGCAATCCGCCGCCGAAACGACCTGCGTTGGCATGACCACCCTGCTCTGTCACACGCTGTGGATGAATTTCATGGTGGCTCCTTCATGCCGTTCTTCATCTTTAATCTGCGTTGCTACGGCAAGAACAGCTTTGGTTTCGAAAAGGCAGACCTTCATCGAGCCAGTTTCCTTGTTCAGTCCGTCGCCAACCTGAGAGAGTAGCCTATGGAGACGGGGTCAAGAATGCTAGTCGTGCATGGGCTCTCAAAGAAGGTTTTGCTTCGTTTAGCACTTCAGCTCCAAAGCCCTCACGGTCGTTTACCAAAAAAAAGGATCGCTTACAGACACCCGTCTAAAGCAGGTTGTGCAAAAAGTGCTCGAAGCTTCGGGCGTGTCTTTCTGTTCTCTCTTTTCAAACTATCTTTACCACTTATTGGATCTTACGTTCCCCATTCAAGATATTCCAGATTCATACGTTGTTTTTCTTGAAGCCGTGCAAACGTTCTATGTGATAAGACAGCCACTTCAGCCTCCAGCCCACCTACCGTCTCTTCCGCCTATGGATCCTGGTCAAATCCCATCCTTGAAAGACCTTGGCCTCTCTGTCCGCTCCCAAGTTACATGATGATTCCTTTTTTCGAGGTGGAGGACGAGAGGAATTGTCAGAACGTTGTCTAATCATCGAAGATGCCAAACGTCTGGCACGTGAACGATCTGTTGCAGAACACCTTGGTTCCGACTTTTAATGCCTAATATCTCCTTGACTTTATTTTGTATGTCTCAGCGCCCGACGTGTTCATTCAGAACTGCTGAAAGCTTCCAAAGCTTGCCAGACGTACACCTATTTTGAACTTGTTGGGAGAGATTGTGTACGATATGCAACCGCACAAGCGCATTAGCTGTTCCTTAACAGCAGTATAGGTAGCGTAAGAAGCCCAGTCTGCGTCGGAGTGTTCTTGCGTTCTAAAGTTTCTGGATATGAATATTAGATCAGTAATTGCTTGCATTGGCTAATGTGAGGTAACGACATCGCATAGCGCGTCAAATGAGAAGCGATTGTGTTTGGTAGTGGCAGTGTGTGAAAAGAACGCAAAGAAAGTTTTAATGACCGCAAGAAAGTCGGATAAATCAAAGCCTGGAGATTTTGCAGCAAGGCTCTCATGAGCATCGGCGGGAAAGTGAAAGTTGGTATGCTTAGCGACGAGGAAGAGAAGAAAGCGTTTACACGCACGTTTCCTTGCCTGCGGCGGTGCAGTGGTGATACTGAAAATGTTTTCAAAGCGGCTCACCCTCAACAGAGATATTCGATACGTCTTCGTCAGTATCAGCGAAAACTATGAAGGCTACGTCTTCAGCTCGAGCAAAAATCGCGTTCAAGGCTGCCTCCACTTCAGCCTGCTCGCACGGCGTGTCAACATCATCCAGACAGATGGGCTTTGACAGAGGCAGTTTTGAGGCCTCTCTAATGCGAAATAGCGCACATAAGAACCTGTGCATTTCGGGAAGAACCTTTTCAATAAGACAGTCCGGCGCTTGGTGACTGCCGATGAGAAGGATTTCGATGGGGCGTGTGTTGAGATGCTTTTGGAATGCCTTTTCGTGCTAGGAACGCAGCTGTACGGCTTATTCATCTTGAGCTTCCTGGGAGCCTTCCATTTGGGCGTAGCCGTGCGATCTATGCACCTCAATTCGTCCGCGAAAAATGTGAACTTTTTGTAGGGAGTGACCCACCGTTGGTCAGGCGGACAGCCGCGTTGATGCAACCACCCAACGGGCTTGCGTTGCTCACCACCAGTGTCTGTGCAGCCTATGCATATGACTATGCTCGCGTCGAATTGCCAAGCAGTGCTCTGCTATGGTACCTGCGTCTGAGAGACCTGTTGTCAATTGCAGCCATCGGTGGGTGTGGCGTGAGCTACCTGGCGATGAAACGAAAGCTTGCAGAAGCCTAATCTCCGCAACTGCTGATGAAAGAGGGCGATTAAGTTGAGGTGAAGCTCCG
Organism: Gracilariopsis chorda; assembly: GCA_003194525.1. NCBI lineage: Eukaryota > Rhodophyta > Florideophyceae > Gracilariales > Gracilariaceae > Gracilariopsis > Gracilariopsis chorda. Next base: position 64,158 of record NBIV01000089.1, read on the forward strand.
GGTGAACCAATGGGATGTTTGTTCTAGGTGGTATGCTTTAGGCCAGCCTATACAACCTCCAAAGTTTTAATAAAGTATTTAGGTGAGCAACAGGAACGACAGAGAGGACGTGGCGATGGCTTTTCTACAAACGCTTGGGCGTTCGCTTTAAATGGGGCAGAGAAAGTGGTGGCGAAGTGCTGGACTGGACATCAGGGTTATTCACGAGGTTCATAGCGTCGTCAATGTCGCACGAGTGCAGTTGAAAAGGAGATTGACGAACGATTCTGCACCCTTGGCTGCTCAAGACATCGGTAGAACTATCACTTAGATAGGCAACTGAGAGCTTATGTTCGGTTCGCAACTCGTCATAATCGACCGCTTGGTAGTTTATATGGTCTGCGGGGTGCTTGAAGTCGATTATGCCTCCATCTAAGATGGGTCTTCGGTGCTTTCCTTTTTGGGTCTGCCGTCTTCTCTTGCTTGGGTCTGCCGTCTTCTCTTGCTTGGGTCTGCGGTTTTCTCTTGTTTGGGTCTGCCTTGTTCTCTTGTTTGGGTCTGCCTTGTTCTCTTCTCTGGGTCTGACGTGTTTTTTTTTTTTTTTTTTTGGAAAAGAATTCAGTGGCACTTGTCAAGATACACGGTTTCCAGCGTGTAGTCGGCGCGCTACACGATTTTGTGAGTCTTTGACTGTGCCACGCAATCAGACAGAATATGGACAGAAGCACATCAATTACTCAAGTTTACGAATGGAACCAATAAAGGTAGTGAATCTCTACACATTATCATGTTTCATTCTCATTGGCGTCACCAATGGCGCGGCTAATCATCTCAATCTGTTTTTTTCCAACTCTTTTCATGCTTTCTCTCTTTCAATCTTGCTTCCGCAAACGCAAGTTTGTCCAACAGATTGCTCCTGTTCCCGATATGAGCCACAGCAGACGTTGATTGCTGAGCAGCAGCCCTTGAGCTTTTCATCACTCCTTCCAGCTTGTCTACCTGTTCCTTTTGCTTAAAAGAGCTACGGGCTGACTCGAAGAACTTGGTACTTGCGTCTTGAAATTCTGCAGAGGAACGCTTCTTGGATTGCGACTTTGATCCAGATACTCCACTTGCAGCGCGATGAGTAACACTATCGTACTCCCCAGCTCCTCCTTCACTACCAAATCTTTCCGAATAAACAATAGACCCTCCTGAGAACCGTAGAGAATCTTCGTCCTCCCTGGGAGTCCCCAAACCATACAATACCGCTCCAATAATAACGAGCTTTCTTTCTTGATCGCTAAGCTTATGAAATCTTTTTTAAAACTCCGTATACATAAATTCCTTGAAGTTGGGAGTGTTTTGGCCTCTTTTCGTATAGTGTGCAATCGGGAGCGATGAGAAAGTAGGAAAGCCATTCCATACGGCTATAAGGTAAGGAGCGGGGCAAAAACAGATTGGCGGGTCCTCGGAAGAAATTGGTTCGTCAGAAAGGTGCTGAAGAGCATCCTTCTGACGAAGTGTGTCATCATTGTTAGGCTTTTCAATGACATTGACCCATCCGTCAATTGGGTTCACTTCCATATCCAACTGTGCTTTTTTAGTGAGAGTCTGCGACGCACTAAGAAACGCAGGGCGACACTCTGGATCATCCCGAATCAGCAACATTAACCGCGCAAACTCGGAAATTGTGAACGGTTTTTGTTTAACATTCTTTGCGATCTGCTTCATCGTACTTCCTGCACCGGCTTCAAGTTCAATTTGCGTGGAATTCTACGTTTTGCGTTTCTACGATGCAGTTCCAGAAGCCTTTGAAGGACTATTAACTTTTCGTTTAGAGATTTGGCTTGTGGGTTATTGCCCACGCGTAAGTAATTCTGGAAAGCGCTTGATTCTCTCTTTGGCCTCTGCGGATGGCATCCTAGCGATATCGCTAAACATGGCCATGCAAGGGATTGGACAAAATCAAAGTACCACTACCCAGCGCTTCGAGAACTGGGTATACTCCTAATCTTTTCCTTCTAGTACTTCTGTTCCGGTCGAGAGTTGTTTGGTTTCACATGTCTCGTACATGAAACACATTATTTGTGCAATAAGAGAGGGTTTGCCGGATACACTGGTTTGAAATTGGTAACCGACATTCCAGAACTTGAAAATATCACGTAGCGTTTCGAAAGATTGCCTGCAGAGAAAAATGTACGCTTTGTGCATTTCTGAGTCTCTGATCAGCTTAGAACTTGAGAAAGGAGCGCTGGTCATGAGAGGTTTGTTGAAAGCACCTCAAGAGCTTGGTAGATCTTCACAAATGCGCAACGTCGTGCAAAAAAGAAATGGAATACGAAAAAGTGGTAGGTGGCGCGCCAGTGACTGTAGGACGGGAAGTGCAGAACAACAAGTGTTGGAACGTAGTTTCTCGTTAGCGAGAGTATACTACACCCGTTTTCCTCTGCTGCAAAGACTGCATTTTGCATGACACAAAACGCGATGTGACGACATGGTAGATTCCATCCCTGTGATCGGATCTAGCATGTTTTTGTTTCTATTCAACATTCTAAAGCTTTTTCAAACGTTTAAAGCGTTTTGAAAACTTTTTCTATCGCTTGAATAGTAGAGTACGAAGCACCCCCTTTTACATCGTGCAAAAGGCACTTCTGATCCTCGTAGACTGCCCCTACCTACCCCACGTCAACCATGCATTTCTGAAGACAGCGAGTCCCCTCCCCAAAACGCAACCAGCCCCCCCTTAGCACACTGCCAGAGGCAAGAGCTCTATCAATACCTTATCGTCAACGAACTTTACACCAATGCCCTAACAACAGCTCAAGACATTCAAACTCGACACAGAAACACCCAGCATGCACTCCTCCACAATCCCATGAACTGAATACAAATTAAAACGCTCCGGACCAACTAAAGGAACTGCCAAGACACACAAAATTGCACGACTCAACACCAGAGAGTACGCTGTGTGGTATTTTGCCAGCAAAAACTACGAACTCTGCTATATTCATGGCAACCCAGGTCCGTTCAAAAACAAGCCGTTCCTTGACCTTATTCAGAAGACAAAAAACCTTTTGCTATGGAGAATACTCAGCAGCTTTTCAATCGATCTACGTGTAATTCTCATAGTACGAGATGAAGATCCTAAACCTCAATGTGGTCCAAAGAATTATATTGTACACCAATCAATCGACTAAAGAGTATCACAAATTTCTCAAGACCGGAGCAGGGAAGGTATGACCTAAGAGTCTGTCAGATTTTAAAAAACTATCTTTATGTGAACATGACCGTTCGTCAAAAATTGTTGGCTGCACGGTACTTCAAAATTTCCGAAGAACAAACCGCAACTAAATATTTCATCAGTGGTTTAAACAAACACGCAACACTTACCCCGATTCTTGAAAATACTGTCGCCAGCAAACCCAAAACCATCAGACAACTCATTGGAGTCTTCAAATCATTACAGAGCATATGCCAGCCATTTCAGTCAAGCAAAGGAATCCAACCCAAAACTCAATGGTTTACCAAGGACTACGGAACCCAGTCACAATTTCGACCATCGGTAGTCTCATCCGGATCTAAGCCCAACTATTACCACATTCTTCTGCAACCTTGACGCCAGCCATACTATGTTCGCCACATTCCTGTTCATCAACTGTGCACATATCACAAGTCAATGGACGTCAGATGCGACCACACAGATGCCCAATGCGGAGAAGAAGGATATCCAAAGTTGCGATTCAACAAACTACAAGCCAACTACATGCGCACAGACCTGTACCACACCCACCGGCCATATTTGCAATATATCATGGCCTCACGTTATCCCCAGTATCCATTTCACACACTTTGTCCACCCCACTCTCACTATCAACCCATTCTCTCAAGTCCTGCCCCACAGAGTGCACAAGTCGACATCACACCAGCAGCAGGAACGGAAAATAATGCTACGTTTGTCTTAGACAGCGGAGCCCGTGCGACACACATACGCCACCTTCTTCCTCACATGCAGCCCCAGCAAGCACCCTCGCTATAATAATCTGTCACACATCAACAGACACGGTGCACCCACAGTGGAACTGTACACTTCCGCAATGTAGAGCAATGCGTGCACGCATACCTTCTAGGCGAGATGGATTATAAATGACTCAATACCAACGTGGCATCGGTTCAACTCAAGTATGAGCGGACTCTCGGAAATTTTGGGTGAAATTCGATATGAATTCTAATTGCTATTTTGGAACCTTCGTGGGTGATTATTGTGGTATCTTGAACATGGACACGTGGCAAGCGTACGGATATTATTCATGGTTGGCATAATTGACACGTGTCGTGTTAGGCTGTGGCCTGCAGTGCCTGCAGTACAGTGGGTACTGTGTATGGTCCTAAGGATGGGCTGTTATGGAAGATTCCTAATGGAGTACTCGTATTTTCTAACTGGTGCCACGGGGCACCCCACTCCAGAGGAATTTTTCCAGTGGATTGTAATTCAATTAGGTAGGATAACCTAACTTAGATTTTTATAGAATACAGGAGATAGTTTCCGTTGAGGTCAGCTCGCCGCACTGTCTCTACTGCGCCGCTGAAAGCTCCCCCTCTGCGGAAGTAAACCAAGCACCGTCCAGGCTTGTTATAGTTCGTCTGGTTCAACCTCGTGATACTCACCTTCAGGTACACTGTTACGTCATCCTCTCTCTAGGTATGGTTTCTAAGCCACCGAGACCCAGCATGTCACATAGCAGCACCTGTAAGATTATCTTCCGCACACTAAAACCGCTCTCTGCTTGGTGCTTGCGGATCTCCTTTCAGGATTCCCCCGGTCGCCGCTCCTATATTACGGAAACCAACACCTATTGGAACCCATCTGTTAGGCTGAATCTAAAAGTCCTAGTTTACGGACGTTGTGCTCACCACTGGCTGTACCACAACTGGTCTCCCAACCTAGAAGATTCGTTCCTGAAGGTGTATATAACGGAGTGCGACAGAAAAGCGCTACACTCGCACCGACTAGACCCACTTCGTAGTGGAATCCTTCCTTAATCTGACTCGGAAGTGGAAGTAAATCACCCCAAAATACTCTTCTATGGACCCCCAAGAACCTACCACTGAAACCCTCCCTCAGGCTCCTCAGGTACCGGGCTCCCAGAGTGGACGCAGCACGCGCAGCGCCCCTCAAGTAACCACCGCCATGCTGGATAATCCTGAAAGTCTCCTACGAAATGTCGGCTCCAATGTCGAACGCTTCCCACAACGCTTAAGGAGACTAAACGACCCAAAGACCGTGGATACCCCCAGCATGCCTCAGGAGAGTCCGGCAGTGGAAGTTAAAGAACCCCAGACGGCGTCACAACTGCCTCCGCCTCAGGAGATCCAGGCCCAGGGCGGGATAGAATTTGATACATTTATCGAGTCTTTGGTCCCATGCCTCACCGATTGGCGCTCACAAGAGCTGGGTGACCTGATTCCTGCAGGTGTCTACGAGAATATTGGATCCCGCCACCCCACGTTAGTGGAGTAGATTTCAATCGAAAGTGCGCACAGCGCAGCAGACGCCCTCTTGGAGTCGTATGCTTTCCCACAATTGATTTGTGATGTTCTCCGAGCGGTTGTTCGCTCAGAAACCACGTAGCTACAACCAGTAGCCGCGTTTCAAATTTCATCCTTCGTACAGGAGAGGCTCCCTCTATCAACATGTAAGTTAACGCCGGGCACAGGAGGACATGATACTGCCATTCTACGTGCCACAGAAGGACAGGATACTGGTGCAAGGAAATGGGGAGGCCCTAGGAATACCGCTATGAACCGTTTGGACCTGACACTTCACGGAGGAGAACAGGATACCAGTCGTGACCAATTCACCTTCGGAGAGGAGGACGGGATACTCTGGTGGTGAATCGCGATAACAGGGGCCACTTCATACCCCCAGACACCATTTATGAAAGACGAAGCCGACAACGGAGGGACAGAAGAAGAAATAGAAGACACCGCGATTTGGAGAGTAGTACGGGCCCCAATTTCGAGAACAGCTCTGACTCAGAGGACGACGCACCTCTGAAGGAGAAACGAACAAGGGTCAGGAAGATCTTCCCAGTAAACGATCTATTCGCCAAGGTGGTGGATTTTGAAACCTACAGGTTGAATGGTCGTTCTACTCTTTACGAAACGTCAGTGGCTAAACGACTTACGAAGATTCAGTGCCGAATGGATATCTAAATGAAGAATACAGCTTTTCAGACGAAGACCCCATCTCAGGGCTGAACTTCCTTACACGCTTCCATTCAGCGTGTAAAACCAACGGCGTAAATGAAGGTGCCACCATGTGGTGCTTTTAGTTCTACCTCACTCGGCAGGCGCAAACCCTCGTACAACCACACCTTACAGGAGAAGGCGCGATTTTGGATGATCCTGGAACGGAAGTCCTGATGATGTACTCTGAGGTGATCAACTTCCTCCTCAAACGGTGCGACATAGACAAGGTAATTGCAGACGCCGACGCTGACGTCACCCCCTACCGGCAGAGCGCGGGAAGGACCGAAACGGAGTTTTCTCAGAAAGTATGGAACAAGCCCTTAAGGGATGAAAACGTGTACTCCGGATGGCGGTTAAAGTCGTTGTTCGTCGAGGGACTACTCTCTCCGATACATGCAATGGTGCGCAACCATTTTACCACCTATCTTCGGAGATAGCGCACTTCGCAGAATCCTACAGGGACACCCAACGCGCTGCAAGGCGAAGACACGCTACACTTTCGGACAAACCCTCCGCCTCAAGAAATCGCACGGCTACAGCCTTCACGTTAGACACCAGCACCTGAGTAGACGGGGATGGCCTAACGATCGAACAGGAGCAGGACGCCCTTGCTCCTAGCTTCGCGTCACCCCAAGGGGTACGGTCAAGTTCACGGACACCGTCGTCACCCACCTCATACACCTCAGCCGGATCCTTTCCGAACGTCGGCTTCGCAAATCCTCGAAGCTACCCACCACCTTGTAAGATGTGTTTGTCCTGAGAACCGTTGTACTGCGCCAATCTCACCCCGTCATGAAAGCTGCCATCCTCCAGGAGAGGGAGAAGAATTTCCAGGCAGCGAAAGACACCTATTTGGAGAATAATAGTTATTGTACAGCTTATGGCGGTTTCCACTCCCCTCAAGATAGTTATGGATACCGCACCTCATTGGGGAAAGCTGCTCAACTAGTCCCGGCACCACCAATACTGGGACCGGCTGCGAGAAGCAGACATGGTTATGAAGGTGCTACTTGAAAAGGTCATGCATTCCGTGGTGCCAAAACTTCTGGTGATAGAACGACTAGAACATGCGCAAGTAGGTTTAAAGCGGCTGGATTCTGTGGGGGCAAAGTGACAAGTCGTGGACACAGCGCAGTGCATACAGAAGGAGAATTCCGGTGTCGAGAACTTTCCTAGTTTGCTCTATGACATCACGAAGGATGGGAATGCATATGGTCTGCAATAATGCAGGTCATACAAACATAATCAAAATAAGCTTTACCCAGTAGAAATCCAAGATATCGTTTTGATTTAGAACATATATCGTGGGAAGACATAGGTATGATGCATGGCTGATAAATAAATGATCTTTGATTGATATGTAAATGGTATTGCCAATGAAATGTATGACACAATCAAGATACAAACGTGGTATACTTGTGATACGCACTGGTATAATTTTCATGAGAGTTTGATATACGTTCAATATATTCCAATTTTTGGTATATCTGAAAATGGTTCAAATCATATCAAGAAAATGAGAATTATTTATCAGGTTCTTGCGCAACCCTCGCGCACATATGCTGCAGGAAAGAACAATATATCAATACTTTATCTGAGTTGCATTGAAATTATATCCATTCTTCTACATTTTTTTCTATGTCATATCGAAATTGTACCCTGCATTTTCACTGAGGTTACTAATCATTGAGAATGAGATGTCTAAAGTACATAAAACTATGGAGATTTAAGACTGCCTTCATGGCAAAGCAGAAGGTGGACAAGAAGGCTTGGGACGTGAAGCTCAAGCTAAAACAAAATCACTAGTCTGGGGTTGAAACGGAGAAGGATGGAGCTAAGCGCCTCTAATCACTTTTTGCTTCCATATTGTTTCAATTACCTCGCGATAAAAGACCTGAACCAACCCACACACTTTCATTATCTGCTCAAATTGGCAGCGTGGACGTTTCTGGTGATTCATATCATTCAACAATGGTCTCCAGTGTCACAAATTTTCCTTCCGTAGAGATTAATGTGAACGGAGATGACAGACGTAAACAGCACGACCAGAGAACGCATGGGGAGGTAAATCCTGCTGGTATATACTCATCTATTACAGAAGATTGGAATGCAAACTCGAGGCGAAAGGGCATAGTTCGTGTGGGTGCAGGGACGTTGCACTCAGTGAGATGTGAGAACGTGTTTCTGAAGTAGAGTGTGAACACTCGGAAGATGAAAACTCGGATGCAAGGGAAGAACGCCAAATGAAGGATTGCAAAGCACAGTTTATTGCGGGTCTTGACAACCTTAATGATGATGAGGTTCCGTCGAACCCACAGAAAGACGTAGATACTACGCTAGAGAGGGCCAAGAAAGAAATTATCCAACATGAAGAAATGATTGCCACTTTCAAAAACTTCATTGAAGCGCTGGGAGCAAATATGACTGGAAAAGAAGTACTGAACCAGCTGAAGTTCATTAGCGAGGGATTCGTGTATAAAAAATCGTTAAGGGACTCCGAATATTATGAAAGAGGGTAACAGAAAGCTATTGATGAACATAGGAGAGTACTTTGACCCGGGAGGTCGTTAAACTCGCCCAAGCAACCGGTCAGCTTGCCAGTTGCCCTCGCGGACCTGGGTGAATAGTCTTGAAAAGTCACCCGCGTAACTGCACGTACGCATTCGGTCACGGGCCCGCTACCGGAAGAAGATCCAGCCGCTGTTTCCCTGAATTTTTCCCTCGAAGGAAGAGCTCCAAAGGAGCCTCTGGACCGGGGGTTTTTCCAGGGTTTTCTCGGAGGATGTATACTTGGATCAGACGCCGCAGCAGGTTACGCACCGGTTCTTACCCCCGATCTTGCCGCTGAAATGAGGATTGGGCGGAAAGAATGTCGTCAATGGTTTCTTGGCGGCCAATGTGGTACATGCGAATCGCCTTGTCGTGGTGTGCCCCTTACCCGAGGACCTCTAGAGGTTGAATGAAATGGTGGAATGAAGAAGGCAACAGTCCTCGGAAACGAAACGATTCTGCGGTTGAACACGCCTAGACACCTAATGCATTCTTAGTATAGTAGTAACCCAGTGTGTGTAGCACGACTCCGGGTTGTAGCTAATAGCTATCGTACGAAGAACGCGTTATAGGTTGTAGGGGTGCTTAGCAAACCCCCGGGCTAACATAGAATTGATGTTACTCGTTCGTAAAGAGAGAGAGAGAAGAGAGTACTGAAGCGTGCGCTTTTGAGGTCTTCAAAGGTGGATGGGATGGAATGGTTTTGATTTATGATGATTTTCAAGGCGATAGAGATGATGGATAGCGTACGAAGTGAAGAAATTGTTACAGATACGGAAACTAGATGGCGATATACATACGATACATCTATAGCATTCCACTGCCACGAGCCAGAGAAGACATGTTGACTAACTTGTTTACCGTTGGAAACTCTCCAAGAGGCCAAGGCGATGCACAATACGCTTCGAATGGGGTGCAAAGATGTTTTGCGGTATCTACAGGTCAGATATCAGATGGAAATGGACAGAGAGAGCCTGAGACAGCACATGAAGTACATAAAAAACAAGAGCAGTCCAAGAGATGAGAATGCTTTCGTGTTTCTCACGCTTTGTCTGTGCTTCAAGAAAGAAACTTGGCACACAGGGTCTTCTTCTCTACAACAGGTGCAAACAGCATGCAGTCTATGACGAGGATGCTGAAGCTATGGATAGACGACTGCGAGAGATACAGCATCATTCCAGGAACTTGTATAGAATACAAGTCTATTGCCAGTAGATTGAGTTATTATTTGATGTGTATCAACGGTCATTCACAGTCCGGGCAGTTGTGCATTTTCTTCATGGGATTCATACCATCAGAAGCGGGGGAAATGTTTACTTGGACGTTACAGAAATTCTTACTTGTTGTACTGGTATCGCCAGGAATGGTGTTTATTGATGAAGATGTTGCACTAATTGCCGCAGTTAGGATGGTTCTTCCGAACAGTTTTCTCTGCTTGGACGATTTGCGCGTAAATGCGAATCAGGTTTAGAATGTGGCCGCTTGGAGTGCTAAGATGTGCAGCCCATCTTTTTTTTAGGATATGAACCGTTATCTTAGTTCAATTGGGCAGTCTAACAGCATATAAGAGCTTGATCATCACAGTAACGAATTTGAGTCGAAGTATATTCTAGCATTAAACTATCCTCTGCCACAATGGTACTCTTCTCTGTATCGACAAAATTCGTCTCTTCTCGTCACATACTAAAAGACCCTCCACATGTTGATGAGATTTTGGTTTCAAGGTACGTGATACTCGGATTCTGCGAACTCAATGTTTCGAATTCCATTCTACGGAAACTAGTTATAATATTTGATGTTCCTGGCGCGATGCTTGACGAAAAAAAAACTCAGAAAGGCGCGGCTTTGCAATAAGCTTCAAAAAAAGCATCTTACTCCTGGCAGCTATCTTCCTCCTCTCTTGCAAAATCCTACTTCTTTTCTGCAAAACCTTTGTGTCGATCACACCTCATATGCCTTGAAAACGTTCCTAGAAGTCAGTGTTTTGCATTCTTCTCGGTCTCGTGTTGGAATACTGAGCTCGATCACGAGACGACGGAACGTTTGGCTTCACGGTAGTCTACTCTTGGAATATCTAACCTTAATATGACCTTTGTTGCGTTCGTTACAATGAACCACTCGCGTGTAACATTTTTACGCGCCTTTCCGGGTTTTGAAGTATTCTGTTGACTCATCTATGCATTTGGGGACGATACGGGGTCTAGAATGTTTTGGAAAGTGGTTGCACGTGCTGCAAGCCAGTATAGAACGGCTTTCTTTGTGCTAATATGGTGGGAGTGGCAACTGTTATGCAGAAGAAGTACAGGGAGCTCCGGAACTTGAGTCCATCTTTGGACACCGTTTCTCACTATAACCTATTTTTCATACTTACTAGCTCAGAGACTTGGCTCGATACTCCCTGCAACAAATAGTGGGGTTGAGATTAGTCTCTGGGCAGCGACGCGAAGGTATTGAACAATTCAGCAAGTTACAGGATACCAACGCAAAGCAATCTTCTCACCAATGGCTAGCAAATAACTCCATGACAAATAAAGAGGGCAGTAAGAGCGAGCTTGATGATTTCGTTTTGTGGGCTGATTGCAATAGAATATGCAAGCAGATGCACAACGGTGCCTGGGGAATGAGACAACTGGCTTCACATGCATTGAAAACATATCTGGAAGCCGTTCTGAAAGCTTTGAATACCGGAGAGTCACCGATGACTCCTGGAGATGAGTTACGAATGCCATCTGTGGAACGAATACAATCTAGCACGTCCTTCGATTTTCAAACAATAACCAATCCAAATAATGGAATCACGAAATCCAGGAAGAGGCAACATGGGTTCAATGAGAATCTCCCCTCTCGCAGCCGTACTATAAAGAAGCCAGGAAAACAATATGTGCCAGGTCGTACAACAGATTCCGCAATAGATAAAACATTGAATCAAACCGAACCTCTTAATAAACTCTAAGCCAAACTTCCATGTTAAGGAATCCTTCAAACCCATTCAGAAGTTCTTCTTGCAATAAACATGTCCGAAACTGACCAGCTACTTGCGTAACAGCAACATGAAGTAGCGCGGCCTTGAAGCACAAATTAATGACTCTGTGTCGTCCTGTTCATTGTCTAGATGTCCAAAATGAGCCGAAGTTGTGATCGAAAGCGTAGACTCCAAAACAATTTTATACGAAGAATACAATGTTTTGGATAAGATTTTAAGGAGCACAACGGTGTAAAACGTGGAGTGAAGGCAAACAACATCTCAGAATGACGGTTCGGACGATGGATAAGCGTTGGATTCATTGCAGAAGCATTGGTGCGATATATGGCCTCAGCATATGTTTCGTTAGCTGGATCAGCGCAGGAGATAATATGTGGAAGGGGAAAGGGTTTTATTGCACGACGATGACAGCGTTCGTGACTGTTTTTCGCATCAATGCATATTAATGCAGCACATGCCGCCCTTTTTTGAATGCTGCAAAAGCGTTGGACGTTATCAAAGGGTATTCAGTTTGACAGAGAATTCTGTGTTTTTTGGTTAATGACATGTGATTGGTGGGTTGTGAAACCTCAGAAATTTTTGAGGTTTTGGCTGTTCTGCTCGCTTTGCTATCTGAGATTATCGTGCTCTGATTGGCTGTTTCAATGACATATATGACATGAAGTAGATTCACCGAACTCACTTAGACACAACTTTTGCAATTGCTTCCATTATCTTTGGTTTAAATTATCGAGTGGATGCACCTTATTGCGGCTTCAACCGGATCGATCACTCGTTCTTCGTGACCAAATTCTTTGATTGTTTACAGTGGTTTTGGCAAGAAAGTGGATAGAAATTAGAGTGTCCTGAACCGTTTCGTTGATCTCAATACGCCGGCGCTTTCGGAATTACTCTTACCTTACAGATTGGATAGAGTTAGAATGGTTGGTACGTGTATCATTGGCTACTTCCGTATCAATTTCTATTTCAAGATTTATGTTTTGATTTTTTCTTTTGCGCAGGGTGCTCTGTAGATCGTAGCATACATTTTCGAAAACATTTTGTACTAAATTCGTTACGCTTTACGTACTGATAAAAATATCTAGTCTCCTGTAATTCGGAGGGTGTAAATTAGCTGATCATAATTTTTCCTGAGACACAAAACATTTCTACATGAGTCGCCACCCATTTTGGCGAATTGACAGTACTTTTATTTCATTCGACCTTATGTCCTGACCAAAAGATTCTCATTCTTCTGCAATATGAAGCAGTTTTTCTTAACCTCAAGTGCTGTAGTTGTGTACTCTATGAAATCTGCCATGAACAGAGTTTACTCCCTCATTACAGTACTATTCGTCTTTTTTGATGTAGATAACATTGAAGGTGATGTCTCTGAGCTAATGTATGTGCCATAAGATTTTCAATTGGAATACGAGAGCGTGGCATGTTGCGTCTAATGTAAAGTTTTGTACCAACAATATTGGTGTTATGTAAAATTTCCTTCACCATAAACTCAAAAATTTGAATACCTGGGGAAGAAGGTGACCGAAACCATGCAGCAGTTTTGATTATGAATACTGACAGATCCACATGAAAACACAAGTTGCATCTATTTGTAAATTTCTGAGTTTTGTTCATTCTAATCAAGAGAATGTCGTCACTGCTGGGGTTTGGGCAGACTGCAAAACTTTGCATGTTTGGATCTTCTCAATGAACTAGATATCACTGCAAGGTTAGCAGTACTAAGGCTGTTTCTGATCCTGGACAGACAACTTCACATTGTCTCCAAAAGCTGTCTTTTCTTGCCGTTTTTCCATGCGCACTAGATAAGGAGCTCTTATCTCCTAGCACGGGCGTGGCGCCTCCGTTCTTGGGGTCGTTTATGAAGCACTCTCAACCCTTGGATAATCTCAAACGTCAGCCTGGAACCTCTCCCAATTTGTTAGCCTCTGCAAATCCGTTCATAAAGATTCCTGCACACTGCACTGCATGAAACCTGCCTTGTTTCATACCCGATGCGGCAGTACTACAAATAAAGACAGACGATTATTCTTCTCTTCTTGTTCCATGACTTATTTCCCAATTTGATACATCAACTATGTTCTACTTCCAATTAATCGTGCTATTCGGGTTTATTCTGTTTATTTCTGGGAAAATCTACACAAAAAGAAGAGGGCTCCCAGAGAGACCATAGGGTATCGCGCGAAACTGTCGTTCCTGGTTTGCGGAGTATACATGCCGGATTACATTTCGAAGTTCATCAACATAGGATGTGGAGCAATATCGGGTAGTGAGAGCTGCACCTCAAGTCGTTCGGAGGCTCGCCCTGTGATGGGATAAGCTCAGAGACAGATCCCTCTGTTCAACCCTGAGTGCGGGGCGTAACTCCCACCAGGGATTCAGGGAGTACCTACGAGAGGTGTGGTTCCGAATGATCAAAGGAATAAAGTCAAGGGTGTACAACGTGCATGAATTCATGAACGAGAAATGCAACCAGAATTAGACGGGGAGTTGTAGAATGTGCCAATAGCGGTAACAGTCTTGGCGACGGCAGAGAAAGAAAAAGGGGAGTGGCCAAACACGAAAGAAGAAATAAGCCCAATTAGAAGTCGAAAAACTGTCTTCGAAAGGATACAAAGTGCAGTACACCGTTCGAATGCAAACTACCACGGTGTGACGTGCATGCAAGTGATCTGAGCGCTCCCAAGAGAAAATGTTAATGGAATCCACTCACAGATACTCTCCTGAAGATGTCGTAACTCTACGAGGGCAAACATAGTCAGAACTAACCTTGTTTGTCTTTTCTTTGGGCTCGCGACCAAGAGGTCAGTCGCCCCTATATAAGGTTTACTAGAACTATCAAAATTAATGAAATAAACTACTTCACACCTACTAAAGGCCATACACGTGGAGATCTCAGTGTCAGAAGCCAAAGTGAGATCTCCCCCTTATATAGATTGTTGACCTATGAGGGGGTAGTTATTGATTGAGAGAAGGCGTTGCGCCGACAAACATGCGCGCACGCCCCCTTCAGCGCGTGCAAAAACGTCTCTTGGCGCAAGGCCTCCCTTCCGTTCAAAACATTCACCATCTGCAGCGGCAGCAGCAAAGCGTGCAGCTCATTGGCCACTGCTGCATGTTGACTGATTCAGATGCTGAGTGGCTGGCACTGCAGTACATGCATGCAGCGCTAGCTCCTTAGCAGCAACCTTGCGCGACACGGGTCTGGCATGTTGGACTGCGCCAGTGCAGAAAAATGCACAGAGCTGTATACTCCACTATCGCACTGCAAACATCATCTCCCTTGCTGACAATACTTACCATTTTGCATCCCATTCAGGCTTGAACAATAGCGTAGTGTCGTAACCTTTTGCTACTCTGGGCACTGTTTCTAGCCTGGGACCTAGGCCAGGCCGAGCTCGTGTGCAGGTCGCCACAAGAGTAACCCACTAAGTATCACGGATCTGGGAAAGGTCAGGAGATTCTCTGTAGTACACTGGTGGTTTGAATGTTATCCGGAAGTCTGAGGTTTTCCCGGACCTAGAAACTGCTTGCTGTGCAGTGTCCAGTGCAGCCGTCATGTTGTACCTATTGGGGCCGGAAAGCACACTTCGATGCGTGAGTAAAGGCAGACCAATCCTTACGACCAGACGCGGGTTAAACATCAAACTACTTGAAAACCGGCTGGGCACTTTCCGCCGTCATACTCCTACAAGAGTGTGTCGAGAGTCTCTGTGCTGCGCACAACTGCATCGGGTAAATCTAAGTCTTGGAGCAATTGTTTAATTGCTCATGCAACTAGGCCCAGTGGATGAAAAGCAACAAACTGCAACCAGTTCTTCACTTTCAACTTTGTTTTATATTAGAATTATATTCTAGAACTCTGGCAAACTTTTTAGGGGTTTAGAAAAATAGTTTCTTCTTAATTTCGTAACTTGCTATGTTGCGAGGAGATCCACGCACGAACTCCAGTGGGGCCAGAACGAATTCCGGAGGTGCCAGAGTAGATTCTGGAGATGCCAAAGGGAATTGTGGAGGTGCCAGGGCGAATTCTAGAGATGCCAGGGCGGATTCCGGAGGTGCCAGGGCAAATTCTGGAGGCGCCAGAGCACAATAGGGAGGGGCGAGAGCGAATTCTGGAGGTGCCAGAGCAAAATCGGGAGGGTACAGAGCGAATCAGGGAGAGGCCACGGTGAACTCAGGCGGCGCATGGCCAGGAGCTGGACCACCTGGACGATTGGCAGTTCCTCCCGATCCAAATAAGATGCCCGTAAATGATAGTGCAAAACATGTGTAAGGACCCATTGTTACAGCCACGGAAGAAGACGAAATTACTCCTGCAGCTACGCGCGCTGGGGCAAGTGGTTCCAGGCCCACATCACTACCAACACCGTCTCCTATGCCTCTATCTCTCACCAATGCCCAGGCATGCTGTCAATGATGAGGGCAGCACAAAATGGGGACCAATGCGCGTCCCCTGCTGGAAGTAAAAGAAGAAGAACAGATGCCCAATCTGATGGAAGTGGGAGAGGATGAGATCAGTTCTGCTCGCCTACACCCGCCACAGCAGCAGCCACAGTAGCCGCAGCAGCCACAGAACCCACAGTGGCAGCTTGATACAACCACCATGCAGTGTTCTGGACGTCTGGATCGAAAAATGTATCGCGTGTACTACGCATGGGATCCCGTGGCAGCTGAAGCTTGGAATGATCCAGCCATCCGTGAAAGCGTTCTAGAGTTTAAGACGCTTTCCACTGCGGGTCAAAGGCGATGCGGAAGATGCAGCGAGCACTCCCACATGCTCTCCTCCTGCCCGTACTTGGAATGGACATTGAAAATACATAGCTGTAAGTACTGCAGATGCGTTTTGCTTGGCAAAGAGAGCAGCGGAGTGCGCTGTGTAATGACAAGAATGCCAGGATGGAGCGTAGCTTTCCGCAGAAGGCATAGCAACGAGTTGGTTCGACGTCTTTATAACCTGAGAGGGTTTCAATCCCATTTACTCAACTTGAACACCTCTTTGCGACGACGCAAGCGTTTATAGACATGTCGTATGTGACGGGAGGTGTTCCTTCCTTTCTCAGACTTGATGGCAACGCAGCTCTCGCTCTCACCACGCAGAAACAAAACAACACGTGCTACAGATTTCTGTGGGTACTGATCCCCCTTCCTTGGATCCATCTCACTATGCGCGTGCATATATGTGTGCTTTCATTCAGGACATTAACGTAAGAGAAATCGTACCCAAAATGTACGATGTGCTCCAGCCGAAGCCAGACGTGGTGCGCGAGCGGTACCGATCCATTCTTAGCACGCAACAACAACAAAAAAATGGGGAGACCGCCGTGGATATCGGCGTGCAAGGAACAGAAAAAGGACTGGTCGTAAGTGGATACGAAGAAACCCGAAGTGCCATTGTGAATGCTCCTGATACAGGTGCAGGTCCTTTCCCTGAAGATGTTCCTGGTGGGGGGCCAATCATGATGAGAACGCTCGTGGTTGATCCTAATAGCCTGTACGGAATGGAATCTCAAGTACCGCGCTTGGAAGAAGAAACGGTGACAGAATAGCATGCCGTAGTGGCTGCTGCTGCTACTTCTGCTGGAGCACGGTCGACTGCGAATGACGCAAACCATGTGCAAGTGCGGTACCGACTTCTAAAACTGGCATCCAAACTTGCAGGGAAGGGCAATTTACCTCTTCTCTACCAGTACGGCAAGGAAATTTCAGTTCTCAGCTTCAACGATTGGAAACTCCAAAAACTCACCTGGGCTGAGAACGCAAAGAGACGGCTATACTCAGACAACATCCTTCTGAACAGTAGACCGTTGATACAGATTTGGATGCTTCGCACGCACAAAAACATAGAGAACATGCAACTACGTTTCCTGCAGAGAGAGGAAGGGGCACGTTTTGTACAAGAACAAGAGATCCGGCAATTGCAACAGCAAACAGGTCATGTGCCACCATCACAGGTCGCACAAATGGGACGCATATTTCTGCCCGATGACTCGGTCCATTCAGCAGCGTACTTGAAGAAAAAGCGCATGGATGTAAAGGCGATCGTAGCCCGGAGAGGACCGCCTTTTCTTTTCATTACAATCACCATGAAAATCTGGCGAGAGGACATCCAGCGCCTTGGTATGGACACCAGCAATCGGAGCGCTTTTACGGCAAAGAGTAACCGCCCTCGACCTTTTGACCGAGCGGATCTGATTGCAAGGGTGTATAATAAAGTATGCAAACGACTTCATGAAGGACTTGGAGAAGAACTGGGATCACATATTTGGAATGAAGTGCTTTGCGCTTGCATCAAAGCTCTAGTTTCAAGAGCGCAATGTGCCTCATTACAACATTCTCTTGTGGAAAGAAGGAGGCGTGATTCAAGACGTTGGTGTGATCGACGAGCTGATTCGTAAGGAAATTACCCTTGCAGGACAAGACGACGCGTTGCGTGGACTCATTCTTTCCATGCAGAGGCATCGTCACTCCCCCTAGTGCCGGAATCGCGCTCGGCGGTGCAAGTTTTGATACCACAGCAACATGATTGTGCCGGAGACGTACACTGAAAATGGCATGAATCGCGTGATATACTACAGAAGAAGGCAAGAAAACCTCAAGATTTTGACGTACAACCCAACTCTGACCAAGACGTACCGCTCCCATATCAACGTAGAACGAACGCAACGAGGGTGCGCAGTGGCTTATCTGGTGAGGTATGCGTTTAAGCACCCCGAAGCCCAGAAGGCTGTGATCAATGCGAGTGGTGCTAATGAGAAAAACACATAGAACTAGCAGCAACAAGAGTCACAGGCGCAGAACGACATTTGTGGGTATATGTGAGCGCGTGTGGTGGACGCCGTCAACGCAGATTAGAGACTTAATGTCGACATGTTCACATCTTACCTAAACTAGAGCGACTGGACATTCAATTGGAAGGAGAGCGAACGTTTTTGCTCAGAGGGCCAAATCAAATCCATTCCGCATCACCACTTTCTACGTTGGAGAGATACTTATCAAGGCGCAAAGCATATGCCAACCTCGAATACCTTTCGTATTTTGAAAAAGTGCAATTTTAACGCACGCCTCCTGCCCGTGTGCTTCACTAATACGACAGAAACAGCACTCAGAGCCCCACAGACGACTGCAATCGGCCCATGTACGTGGGAAAGCGCATGGAAGACGAGCAGTGCGTTGCAAGGATCAGAGGTGTTTCATCGTTCAACATTGAGCTCTTTGCCCTACGTATGCAGCTCATGAATCACGTCTCGGGCTGTTATGAAGTCGCAAGGACTTTCAAAAAACATTAGTACAAACCTTATCGAGAAATTGTGATGGCAAGCGGACTGCTCGTGGACGGATCCGAGTTTGATATTGCGCTTCAAAAACCTGAGCAGATCTACAGCACACCCTCCAAGCTACGACTTCTAATCGTCAAACTATACCAACAGGGCGCAAATCCAGAGAAAATGGGTGTCGAAAACTGGGAGGCGCTATGTAGTGACATACATACAGAAGATGAGCAGCAACGAAAGCAAGAAATGTATCGACGTGTGGTGGAGATCTCAGAATGGCACGGTAAACAACTGCTACGCGATCACAGCTTCTTCTTCTAGCACCCAGAGCAGTATGATGCATTATTGACTGAGACCAATCCAGCTACAACAACTAGAGACGCGCGCGAGGTACGAAATGCATTAGCGTTGCAGTCAATGTATGCCACCTTAGAAACTCGCCAAATACAAGGTATTCACACCTTCATTGACGCATTGAAACAACAACAAGCGCTGCAGGAGCGAACAAGCACTCCAGGAAAGGTGTTTTTTGTGCAAGGATCCGCAGGAACCGGGAAGACATACGTGCTCAACCTCCTTTGCGATATCGATAAATTGGTGGGAATCCTAGCCGAGATGACTGCTACAAGAGGCACTGCAGCTTCATTGTACGAAGATGGCTGCACTTTGCATAGCCTGCTCGAACTGGGGTGAAGCTGGCAAGGAGACAATAAGCAGCACTACAGCCACTTTGTCCAAGTACGGTCCCCGATCTCAACATGTGGAACTGTTAAGCGAAATACAACTGCTCGTCTTGGATGAGGAGTTCATGCTCTCACGAAAGCTATTTGAACCTATGGATGCGTTGTTCAAAGATCTTCGCTGCAGTAGAATGGAACAACCGCCTCCGATTGGGGTCTTGACCATCGTTCTATCCGGCGAATACTCCCAGCTGCTTCCAGTTGTGCCGCAGGTATACATAGAGGCTGAGCCGAGTGGAAATGTGGGACGAGTGTACACAAACATTCTCAAAGAGTGGCCGTGGAGGAGTGATATGTGGACATTGTGCTAGATTCAAGCGCTGTAACTCACCGAACAAGTACGACAAGCCGATGATCCAGCATTTTCGTCACTGTTACGTTCCATTGCATGCAACACAGTATCCAGTAACGCTCCACTACCACTCATATCTATCTGTGAAATGCAAACCGCTTATCAATTTCTGTGGAGGTGGCTCACAACACGACGAAAGGATGATGTGGATCTCAGCAAAATGCTCATTGCGTCCGCAAACCAGTTGGTCGACGAACAGAATGCAGCAGCGGTCGATCTGTTTCCTGGTGAGGGCTTCACTCTTCCGTCAGCGACGACCATGCAATCTGATCTTGGACATAACCCAGAGTCTGACATCACCAGTACTATCGTCACCGAGTTTGCATATCAGTATGCGCCTACTGGAGTACTGCCTCATAACTTGGATTTGAAGATCGGTGTGCCAGTTATGGTCATTTGGAACGTGCTGTATCCTGCTGTGGTCAACAGAAAGCTGTTTCTAATTGTGCGTGTCGATCAGTATAGCATGCAGGTTGGTCGATTCGACCAAAAAGGACAGGTGCTGAAAGAACAGCTCCTGCATCGCATCTAATTCGAGTTTTCTATCGAAGACACTCGCATGATTTGAAGGCAGTTCCCAATTCGTCTCGCGTTTGGAGCGACCATTCATAAAGGACAGGAAAATATTTTGGATGGCTTGGTTGTGGATGTGGGATCCAACTTCTTCTGCGCCAATCAGTTGTACGTAGCATTGTCGGGCGTTCGAAGGAACGAAAATGTGCGGCTTCTGCATGATCCGGAACTTACAACCGGGAATGTGCAAATACTTCACCCCATGCCTGCTAACATCGCTAACCCAGTGCTGCCTAAAGCCATTCAGTTCTGCATCCCTCCCCAAACATAATCATATCTATGCACATTTATTTGCTTGAATTAAACTACTTGCTTTTCTGGTCTTGCGTTCTCTACCCTTTTTTTCTTCCCAACGCTCTTTTCACTCCTCCATTGTGGCGCGCAGTGCCACCAGCGGCCAAAGGCCGCTTCCTATTGTTAGTCAACCAATTAATATTCCAAAATTGCAGCCAGAAACGTCCCACGCGTACCACGCGTTGCACCTGTACAGGGCCAATCATACCCAACTCATCACTGTGCCGACCAATTACGAGAGCCATCACGATGCACCCATTTGTAGGAGAGATACTCAAAACATGAGCTGACCCCATGCGGGTAGGTTCAACCCCATATGAAGACGGTCACTAATCATTCCGCCCAAGCCGTTGCTCCACACTGGGCGCTTTTCCACGTTTCCTATGTTATATTCCGTTTCCTGGCAGCACGCATCGGCGGTGCAATGGAAGCTAAGAGCACCAAATTTCCAGAATCTCTACAGGAAGAAGTGAAGTTGGCCGCATTTTTAATGTATTCTGGAGGGCCTATTTGCCAGGCGGTGGGGACACAGCTTAGAAAAGCACGACAATCGAGAGCGTCCGCAATGTTAGCAGGGCTATCTGTACAGCGTTTAGGCACCACCTGGGACTCCCTACAGAAAAGGAAAAGGTAACATCAATTATGAAAGGCTTCCAAAACATGCAAGATCTCCCTTGGTGTGTTGGTGCTATCGATGATACACACATTCCGTGGTTGCAGTGTCCAGAAGAATGATACTATGAATATCGGAAATACAAAGGAGTTACAAGCATTGTAGTGCTTGCACTCTCTACAGCTAACCGGAGATTAATATTTGCTGATATGTGTCATCCTGGGGTACAGGTAGACAGCACAATGTACCGCCTATCGTCATTAAAGCGGAATCGTAACAGCTGAAAGTGGCTGAGACAGAACATGTCAGGCTAAGTGGTCGATGAAATACTATTCCGGTTGTATGCTGTAGGAGCCTCTGCCTTTCCGCTTGATACTAACATGAGGAAAAGCTCAACTGTTTCCGAGACTATCGCAAACCGTGTGTTAAAGGCATGGGACAGAATGGCGTCACAAACAAGAAAACCAATCGAGTGCGCTTTTCGAATGCTCAAAGACCGCTTTTTAGCTCTAAAAAATGGTCTACGACCTCACCACGAAGATAAAATAGTGAATTTGATATACTCGTTTTCGATTTTACAAAATATATGCCTTGGCTAACGTGATGAACTTGAATATTTATTGGTAGCAGACGAATATTTCAATGAAAGACTGATCAAAATAAAAACACAAGCCAGGAAGTGACAGAGAGATGCGTTACTTTACTTTGTATTGAATTCGACCTAAGCAACAAGAGGAGTCATTAAAACTCTTGAACTAACTTAGCCAATAACGAAACTATCTCTGCTCGAATTTTCTCTGAGCGCTTCAGATGATTTAAAATTTGCTGCTGGTGTTCTTTCTGGTCACGTAGAAACGTATCGATTGTGCTAGCTTTTTTTTTCGCACTTTTTTCACGAGTACTTTCCAAAACTTCTTGGCCACTGGTCGCCTTTGCAGTTTTCATCACAGCCGGTGGGTCATGACGTGATTTGCTATTAGTGGGCATATGCACCCAGAATTCAGCAGAGTACGAGGCAGAATTCTGCCAACATCATTACAATGAAATGTAGTTTGCAGAATTCTCTAGTGAGGACTTCACGAATAATGCTGAATACTGCGTATTTACAGAAGTCACGTGAGTAAAGCTAGGAGTACCACGTGTAATGCATTTCAAAAATTTCGTGGTAGAGAGCTAACCTTACATGAACCACTGTGAGCACCAGACGACCCAGAAACCGCGACGCAGCCACGATGGCAGACGTTTGTGACGTCGAAGCTGTGCCTCTCACCCTATAAAGAAGTCTCGTTACACAGCGGCGCAAGACCTTGTCATTGCGCGCAAAGTTGCAGCTGTAAGGGTGCATACGCCTCCGAATGGCGAGAAGAGGAAGCGGTTTGAAGAGGCAGCCACAAGGTCAACGCAAACCTTGCTTTTGCTGGTGAATTAGGGTGGAAGCCTCTTCAAGACCGCTATAATCGTATGCAGGAGCAATGCTGCAAGCGTGACGATGGTAATCAGCGGCTGTCAGGGGTGGGGGAAAGGGAGATGGAGGAGCTTGCAGACCTGCTCATGACAATGCGGGAGGCAAAAGACGATTAAGACTCACAAACAAAGGCACTGAAAACGGCTGTGCGCAAGAATGAAGAAGATAAGGAACGCATGGATGCCGCTCACGTTTTTGCCGCTACAAAGCGTACGAATGTAAGTGATGCCGGATGCAGCGGTTCATCAGTGAATGGGGAGGCATCTGACACTGAAAAGGACAAGGTGAGCAGTAGCACAAAGAGAGCCAAGAAGGGCAGCCGAGTTCCGCCAGTTCTTGGGAGTGAGATGGATCGCCTTGGATCTCATCTCAAAGAGGCTGATCTTGCGGGCGGAGACCTCGAACGCGAACACTTGGCCTTTGAGCAGGAACGCGCGATTGCCGACCGTATTGAGCGCAAGAAGGAGTGCGAGGAGCGTAGAGAAAAGCGCCGCCTAGAGCGAGAGGAGTGACGCGACGGGCGTCTCGACCATAGTAAACTCGAATTTGAGAAGCATAAAGCGCTACTGGAGCTACTGTCTAAGCATAAGAAAAAGTAGCCTTTTCGCTCTCCATCAGCCCTTTTCGAGTAACGAATGGCATCCATTACCATAAAAATCGCGTTAGCTTCTACTCGCGAAGAGCTCCCTGCGGGAGTCCGCTCGCTTCGCGTCCTCGGTCCCCTCGGGACGCGGACTTTTTCCTCGCTTCTCGGCATTCTCTGCGAGCTATTCTTTATGCGATACATACTCTTCAAGAGAGAGAGGGGGCACACCGAAATAATTCGATATCTGGTTCGGAAAGCAACAGTTGCGGAAGTTCGACAACAGCATGGATGCTGTGTATTGCATACGGATAGGTGATTTGAAAACCTTCATTTCGCACTTGAAATGCTATGTAGCAAAGTGCATTTTGAGCTCTTTGAAGTCCCACACTACGCTGACACGCACGCCTGCCATTGCGCTGTTGAAAACCTTCTGTGCTAGTGATAGCGTTGCAAATTGAACGGGCACCACCATAAACCAGTTTGCGTTAAAACCCGAATCTCCGTATATGAATTACGAAACGTGTTGATGCTGCAGCACTTGTGGCAGTTCTCCGTTCAGTCCGGAGCGAATGTATAACTTAAAGACGTGTGTATGCCTTTGGAATGGGCCATGTAGGTGCATGGTAATCACATCAGGAGTATTTAAGGTTTGTTACCTAAGTTCATGCATTCTTTTATGTTTTTTGTAGACCACAAGCTGTGCTAAATTACCCTATGGCCGTGCTATGCCAAGCACAGGCCGGTCTATGAAACCAGGACAGTTTAGCAACGTCTTTGGCTTTCTATTTATTGCTTCCGCGTACAAAGAAAGTCTTCTACTGGTAAATTGAGCTCTAATGGGGCCGGTGAGCAGAAGCTCTCTTGTATCGAGCATTAGCTCTATGTTTTCCCAAAAGATCTCGGAATGTTGTGAAGCGTGCTTGCTAAAGAGCTCTTCAAAGTCTACCCAACACGATGAAGTAGCACTTTGATGAGATACGATGCAAGTAGCTAGAAAAGGTGTGCAAACCTGGCGAGTACAGTTAGTGAAAGTCTTGACAGAAATTCATTAAATGGAAAATCAGTCAGAGATACAGGGTTGCTACGACAGAGGTAGTTGGTGTATTTATCGCAATGACTCATGTAGGAAAAGGCAGAGGCTTTTTGCACATTAGGCTTGCGAACAACAGCCTGTAACGCGCAAGTAGTAGTGAGGGATCTAGTTGCAATTGCAACTAAGCTGTGGTCCTTTTGGCGATGATCAGACATGGTTGCTGCTGCCAGAGTCCCGGAGCATGACACATGCTGAGGCCTTCCTGCGTAATACTCAAGAGTCAACTTGTGCGTGCTTGCGTAAATCCCCCGATAACAGAATTCTGTATCAATTTTTGTTTACACGTGGGCATTCAAACCTGCCGGAATTCTGTGAGTGGCTGGCAGAATTCCGTGCAGGCGTAAGCTCTCTATTTTCCAATTTTTGAATCTCAACGGAAAAAAGGGCTTGTCGAAGAGATCTTTTTCCTTTCTATCTCTACCAGACTGAGAAATCTTCGCGATATATGCCGAGTACTCTTGTTTTACACTGCTAAACGTCTTTTGCCCCCTTTTCTTCGTACGCTTTTTTCAGTCCTTTCACTCAGCAAATTCGATAGCGGCTGAAAACACTTCCTTAAGAGACTTCTTTTGCTTTCTTCTGTCTCCGTGACCAGGCTTTTTCATCCTACCCAGCGAAAGCATGACTGTTTTTTCGTTGTAGGTTTGGCCTTTTTTTTGTGTGCTGGGCGAAGCGGTTGCGGGCGATTTGGGAATGAAAGTAGAAGCAGATTGGAGCGTAAGGTTTGCTGCAGAGTTTAAATGCGAACTTGTCTGTTTTGAGAAGAACAGGCAAGGGCATAAACCGTTTTTCATGGTTGGCTGTATGCAGTGTGCGCATTTTGTGCTGATGATGGTACATCGGGATTTTGATAAGCGCCATATGTACTAAGTCGATGACCGAAAAATGGCAGTGGAAAAGAAAGATAATGTATGTGCATGGCGGTGTGTTGGGCTTTTGTTGTTTGTTTGGCGGCGTTTATGGCTGCATCTGCGTGTTTGATATTCGAAACTGCTGAGAATACGGTACTTGTTTAGGCGTACAACGCAAAACTGCGTCAAGGGCAACGCTACATTGTGTGCTAGCAGTTAAATATGCTAGCACATGGGTATTTCTGATGTATTGACGAAGTAAGTGGTTACCACAACGTCTGAGTTTGTAGTGACTACATCCTTGGACAATTTGTTTCTGCACTTCGCTTGCACTGTCTACTCGTTAGCGCGCACAGAATGTCTGCCTTTTCCCCAATGGGCCGAGGGTACGAACTTGTCCACGATTTTGTCCAGTTTTTGGTGTGGAAACCTAAGAGTTACCTTCAAACACAGCGTTGTCCACGTTTCTGATCACATTTGCTATGTGCCGCTCAAGCTATAACAGTCACGTGATGCACCATCAAAGCAACCCAAAGCGGCTGCTGACACAGACGCGCAACGCTAGCTGATCCGTCGCATCGAGTACGTCAACGGGCGCGAAAGCACCACGGGTACTGCCACGCAACCCACCGAACTGCCCGTTTTAATTCATTCACCTCTCTGCGAACTCTCTCCAAACATCCAAACATCCCGCTCTCCAAAACACTCCCCTACCTCCCCCGCCATGGCAATGCTCCACCGCCGCGCATAATGAGCTTCGCGCGCATTTCCCTTGCCCTCATCTCCGTAAATATCTTCCTCCTCATCATAGCCGTATACTGGACAGCCACAACCAGGCAACAACTTAACCACGTCAAGAGTCTTCCTCCCTGGTATCCTCGCACCTGTACAATTCGTTCACACACAATAACAAGTCGCGATCGTCAGTACCGCAATGAATTTCTCGTGTTCAACTTTTCACGTGGAACTGATCCGGATCCAATTCCACCCACAGTTGCCTATCGTTACGGCTCTCCCGTCTACAACCAGACCCAACGGCAAGCACGCGCCTTTTCCAGGAAATTCTCCCTCAATTCACCTGAATCGTGCTGGTTGTATCCCTGGGACTACAAATTACAACCCCCATATCCAACCCGACTACGTTATACAGTCAGTCTATCCCCCGTCACTAACGCCCCAACAAAGTCTCAGAAAGAGACTGCCACCGTATCCGTCATATTCACAGCCATCACAGCCACCTTTCTGTTCATCCTTCTATGTACCGTCTTATTGCTCTCCCCAGTAGACGATATCGAAGCCATTAACGCCCGTCTTGAAGCACAACACGACCAGTCCTCAGATGCACACCACCTGTCCCATTCCACCATTAACCGTCTCTGCAAGAGCATCTCCTTCGAGAAGACGGCTTCGATAGATGCCTGTCCAATCTGCCTGGAAGACGAAGTCCCTGTCGACGTTCAACTTCCCTGCGCGCACAGTTTCCATCGTGGCTGCATCACTGCTTGGCTCAGTCGGGGTAACATAAATTGCCCGCTGTGCAACCTCACCCTCACTGCGGATATGGTCCCGCCCACCAGCGCCGATTACGACCCGCTTACGGATTACGGGGGTTCTGGTGCGCAGGATAACAGCGACTCGCATTCAGACAGTTCGGAGAGTGCTGAAACCACGCAGGTGCCGCACAGTCCAACACGACGGCGGCAGCAACAACAGCAGCAACAACAACAGCGTGTTCGCAGCGCCCTCTCTTCATCTTCGCAGCAAAATGGAGGCACACCATCGACGTCTTTACAATGCGAATCAAACGTCGGACAACAACAAGCGGATAGGATCAACTCAACCGCGAGTAGGAGCGGTTTACCTGTATCTGTGACGGTTCCGGAAAGGGTACAAAGACCAACTGTGCACTCTGAAACTGGGCGCTCTGAGGCAACGTAACGCTGATGCACACCCCGCGAACAACTCCCCCATTAACAAGAACACATGTCCCCCTACCATGCGCCGTATCTGACATACATAGTACGCTAACTTGAGAAGGTTGGGGACTTTGATCCCGATATCATAAAGCACGGTTACTTTAGCTAGAGAGAGCCAGAGACGAATGAAAGAGCATATGAGACATTTGCGCACAGCTACATACTGGTGGTACATACGTAATATATAATGTATGAGATATACGCTTGTACAAGAACAAGTAATGTTACAATACTTCAGCCAAATGAAGCGGGCGGGCCACGAACAAATCACCGAGTTCAAGCAACAGCTTTCTCCGCAATTCGTTCAATAACCTTCCTCAAAGCAAGTACACCTTGAAACACATCCTGATCCGAAACCGCTTCCAGCGGACTATGACTGATACCATCCTTACAACGTACAAACAGCATCCCAACGTCCGTAATTTCCTTCATGAACTGTGCATCATGACCCGCACCACTAGTAAGTACAACAGCATCATCACCCAAAACGTGCTTAAAACCGTCAACCAACCAATCACTCATACGCACGGCATCCACCTGATGAACAATCTGAAGGTCAACCTGAACCGACCGGGCGAGCGCCACGCGTTGAGAAGCGTGTCGAATGAGCTGGACAGCACGGTTACGTACGCGATCAGACGGGGCACGCACGTCAACTGAAAATGATACAGAGCCCGGTACAACGTTGGTAGCAGCTGGGTAAACGTCCAATTTTCCAACAGTAGCCACCAAACGTTCGGCGTGAAAGTGACGTGCCACGTCCTCAACGTGCAGAACAAGCTGAGCAGCAGCTGTGAGAGCATCACGACGTTGATTCATCGGCGTAGTGCCAGCGTGCTTAGCCTGACCGTCAACACGAATCATGATCCTCGTCTGCCCAGCAATGGCATCAACAACGCCGACAGGCCGGTGAGCAGCTTCCAAAACGGGACCCTGTTCAATATGCAACTCTACATAAGCCAACAAACGATTCTTGAGATGTTTCGAAATGGCAGCGTGACGAACTGCACTGGGCACGTCGGACGGGCCGTGCAGGGCGTGATGGGCTTGTTGAAAGGTTGGTAAAGCGGTGATGTGGGAGAGATCATGTGCAACAAACGCACGGGCACCAAAGTTAGTGACTGAAAAAGGATTATTACCTTCCTCATCGTCAAATGCGATGATGGAAATGTCAAACGGTAATGTACAAATGGAGGAACGAAACGATTGTGCTACTGCCAAAGCCGTAAAGATACCTAGGGTACCGTCAAAACGACCGGCATCTACAACGGTATCGTGATGACTACCGAGAAGAATGAGAGGGCGGGTGGTGGAGGACGGTGTGGTGGCACAAGTAAGTGTGGCAATAACGTTACCGGCAGCATCTGCTGTGGCGGATAATGCGGCTTGGGTGAAGAGTCTGTGAAGCAGGGCGTGCGCTTGCTTGGATGAGTTGGAGAGAAAGGGACGGTTGAGATGATGGGGGGACTCGCTTATGGTGGCTAAGTGGTGAAGATTATGAACGACTTGTGTGGAGAGGTCCTCGAGTTGCTGGTGCAGGGTGGGGGCGGGGACGGAGGTGGAGCGGGAGGCGATGAGAAAGGAAAGAAGGGCGAAGAGGAGTGGGAGAGCGGAGAGAAGCGGGGCGCAACGGGGGTGAGGAGAGGCGGCGGTCATTGTTGATGGTGAAGGACGGTGGGGTGGGGGGGGGGGAGAGGGGGTGGAAGCGCCTGAGACGGCGCGATTGGGGAGATGCAGAGTGAAGCAGAGCTCCCTTTTTTTAAAGCGACGGGAGGAACAACGGGAGGGGAGCAGCGCGGGACGAAAGAGCACTGTGCGCTGGCAGAGCGTCGCTGCACGGCGCATCACAGCTGGCGCGGCGCCATTGGCTGTTGAGATGCCGTTACGGAATGGGTGGAGGCTGTGCGCTGTCGCTCGCGGCTTTCGTTTAGCGTCGACAAATGGCGCACATCAGTTGTAGTGATCAACTTTCAGCCATCAGCCGCTCGCGTTCCATTGGCACGTCCTGCGACTCGCCGTCTCGTCGCCCTCCCTCCGTTTCCAGCTTCATCTGCAGCACGTCCGTGTCCGTGTGGTCCGGGTACAGACAGAAGTGCTGCGTGATGAAGTAGCAATCAAACAGTAGCGCCTCCAGAGCAAGCGTAGTCTTCGCCATGTTGCCCGTGTACGCCGTCAAGTTGCCCTCCATCACGCAGCGCAACGCCTGTTGCAACAGGCTGAAAATGCATCCTATCAAATCCAGCAGCACCAGGCTGATGCTGTACCCCACCGTGCTGGAGCGTCGTACATTGGACACCACTTGAGGAATATGCTTGATGATGCTTGAAATCACCTTCACGCCGCCGTTGAAACGTGCATACGAATACCACCCCACTCGCCCAGTCACAACGCCCAAAAAGCCTACCGCAATCATCGAAACAACCATCAATGCAGCCGCGCTCGTGTACCGCTTGGGCGCCGTGCGCGGCGGCATCGAAACGCACTGCCATCCAATCCAAGCCGACACCAAGAAGCCGTGCACCGCGAAGAAAGCATCATTCACCTCCACCTGCGGCGAGTACCCCGCGTGCTTCTTGTAAGAGCGAATGGCGGACTCATCCAGTACGTACGCCAACGTGTAGATGGTGTAGGAAATGAAGCCCAACAAGTTCAGCGCTACAAAGTCCGGCGACAACCCGCACGTCGTCTTGCGCTCGTGGTTCAGCTTCACTTGCGGCCAGTAGCACGCGCACCATGCCACAAAGTATATCCACCCGAACAGAACGTGGAAAAACTCTAGCGCGGACATTTTTCTCTTGGCTCGCAACCCTGTCTGCGCTCCGCTTGAGCGCGCTCGTCGCCTTGCTTCGTCGTGAACACCGCGCACGTAATGCGCCCCCGTTCACCCGAACAGCGAAAAGCACCACGGCCCGTCTGCCTATGTACCCTTCGAATATCTACAAGAAGACGGTACAGCACTACAAGGCGCGGTGACCGCCTGTGCTTCCGCCTGTGCTTCCGCCTGTGCTTTTTTTCCTGTATTTTTTTGAGTCGCCTTGTCACCACCACTACCGACCTGACACCGCCCAGCCAACAGCTTCGCTCACTCGCGCTGTCGCATCACTCACGTCCTCCACGTCTTTCCAAACAGACAAACCCCGCACAGCTAAACAGCCCCCGTTCGTCATCAGCGCCTCCTCACTCCGCCCCAAGTCATGAACATTCTCCAATTCTTCCATGCTCTTTTCGGCTGGATTTATTTTTCAGCCTGGTCCGCCAGTTTCTGGCCGCAAGTATTGCTAAACTTTCGTCGTAAGACCACCGCCGGTCTCTCACCTGACTTTATCGCCATTAACATTGTCGGTTTCATCTCCTACGCAATCTACACCTTTGCCTCTTACTTTGATCCAGCAGTCGCTGAATCGTACAAAAGAGCGACTGGACTTCCGCCACAGGTTGAGTTCAACGATGTGCTCTTCGCCGTTCATGGCGCCATTATGTGTGGCGTACTGGTGTGGCAGGTGTTTACATATCCGCCGCGTATCCCGCCAAAACGGTACACCGCCCTCACGGTCGGCATAGCACAAACAGCAGTTCTGCTTGGCTTGCTTTCCTGCATCATGCGAAGGCTAGATTGGTATAAATACCTGCGTTGGGCGGGAGCAGTCAAAGTCATGTCCAGCATCGTCAAGCACTTCCCGCAAGTATATCTCAACTACCATCGCACCAGCACAGTGGGGTGGAGTTTTTCAATGGTCCTTATGGACGTTGTTGGCGGCGTCTTCAGTATTGCACAACAAGCCATTCGTTGCATTATGATGGGAAGCTTGGCTCCGTTTACAAGCAACATGGCCAAGACCGCACTCGCGGCAGAATCTCTTATATTCGACTTCTATTTCATCGCGCAACATGTGTGCTTTTATCCGGATCATACCGACTTGGATGTCATTCGCATGAAGACAGAGTCCGTAGATGTGGAAGCGGGAGTACCTCTGTCTACAGAGCCTCCTGCACGCAAGGATGAAAATGGTAGTGTTTTGCATGAACAATCCGTAGATAAGCTCCCGTTGATGTCAGCAATGGATACTTAAGCTCCCGACTCCCAGGTTGCTAACCCTGTTTCGTTCATTTCTCCTTCTGTTTCCTTTTTTGATTTCCTTTTGGGGTAGCCAGGCTTCTTTGGAGATGATTTTGGTTCTCGCACCGCGCGGACTGATGCACGGATGTATGGATCTGTTGGCCATCCTGAGCGCTCTGCCTGATAATATGCACCCGAAAGCTCAATATACATCAACCGGTTGTGATGCATGCTCATGAAAGCATCACCGTGTACATTGTCATGAAAGCGTAACATCTTTGCTTGCTGAAGGCGTGTGCTTCCACACTCTTTTATTTGTTGCATCAGACGGCAGTGCCTGTACAACGCCTTGCCGTCTTGGGGAAGCACGTGTTGAAAGCTTTCTTGTATATTATTCTTGGTTATCAGCGTCTCCACGAGCCCTTTGATTTACGAATATTTCCGGGGCTGTACAATCGACGCGAGGGAACACAGGGCTTGCCGTAGTTCGTCCATCGTTTGCAAACTTCAATGCGCAACCGTGTGTCTCTGTATATGGAAAACAGATAATGCTCACATAGTGCCTTTCGTCATTCACTTCGAAGGTGCTGAGGCGTCGGATCACAGTCATCGCAATAGACCCAGCTTTTTCATAGATTAGTATTAAACCAGTGTACCGATGCGCCAACCTCATCCATACTCCCGATACAGGCTCTGTCTTCAGCTGCGACAGGAAATGCGCCAAGGGTGTTAGAACTCTTGCCTACCGGGAAGAGCATTATTCGGCAACACTTGCAACATTTTGGTTTCGCGTAGCGTTGATTGCTGAATGTGGGTACGTATTCGCTCGTCACTTGGGTCACTTGTTGTAAAATCCGTGAATACCGAGCCATCTACTTCTCGCAAAGGCAAACAAACCTATAGCTTTGCTGGTCCAGTATCCTAACGAGAATGTGTCACTCCGGGGCAGTCGAAGGTCCTCGCAAGCACGAACCCACCATAACTCCAACTGTGGCAATTACCATTAGACCACAGCAAACGAGTACTGCTTTCCACTCCTCATTTGCAGCTTCTTCTTACCGCTCCCTCTTCGTTTTCGATGATCAATCCCATGCATCAGCCTTCTTGTAAAGCCGTTTAACACCAGAGGCTTCCGTTGCATTCGCCCTGGAAAAATTGTTGAAGTTGAAGCTGCCATACTCACGCTTGTTAACAATTTTGATCCTAAGAGCGTCTCCATTGAGGAGTGCAAATTGAGATTTCAATCCAGATACAGGGGACTCGCAATAGTGCCACTTTTGTTACTGCCACCCTCCCAATAATGCCTGTGGAAAGGCCCCAACACGACTTTTGGCACATGTCATTCGTATCTGCCTGTCATCTGCGTGTAACGCTGTCAGCGTCTGTCCGTCCCAGAGCATGTAAGTACAGGGAGTCGTTTGCGTTGCCAGACGCACCACGCCGGTTATCGTTCTTCATGGATCCCGTTTCCACGCCCCAAAAGCAAACGCGCACACGCCTCAACATCGCACAGAAGTTGCAAATCCTTTAACTCCTCAAAGATGGTCACAGCACCACCGCAATCATGCGGCAGTTCAACATCGCAAGTCGTACCGTACGCAATATCAAAGCACAAGACACGGCTTTGCTCCAGATAGCAGACACCAGAGACCACTCCCTTTCTCTCAAAGCGGTCCAGCCTGTTCTAGTACCAAAGCTCGAACAAAAACTTCTGGCATTACTGAACTACGCGTGTTCCGCAAAAATGCCCGTCACTCAAAATGTTGTACAGATAAGGACGTGCATGATTTGAAATGCTATGCTGAAACTTTCCACCAACGAGAAAGACGCACGCGTTCTCCAGAAGTTTGCTGCCTCAGGTGGATGGGTGGAGAAGTTTTCCAAGAGGCATGCATTGCGGTCAATTGCATTGCATGGAGAAACAGGGCAATTTCCAGCTCACCAAGTTGCAGAAGATATCAGCACCCTCAGACAGAAGCTCATTAAATTTTACGAAGATAACATCTATAACTTTGATGAAACTGGTCTTTTCTACAAGCTTCTTCCACGGAGAACATACGTTGGAACCTTTAAAGATATCAAGACATTGCGCGGAATCAAAGGAATGAAGGCCAAAGATCGCGTTACGGCCTTTGTTTGTACTAATGCGACAGGAACACGAAAATTACCGATGGCTATCATAGGGACAGCTAAACAGCCGCGCTGTTTCTCTATTCTTCCACCTGCAGTGCCCTAATTTCATCAGCGAAATGCGTGGGCTGATGTAACAACGTTTCGCCGCTGGTACTACACGTTTTTCTTGCCTTTTATTCGCAACACAACGTCGCGCGATGTAGCTTTACTGATGGATAACTGTGGGTTCCATGGCAAGGACATCATACAAGCAGATTTGCAGGTCACAATTTTGACTCTACCCTCGAACTGCACCTCACTTCATCAGCCAATGGACATGGGAATTATAGCTGCATGGAAGGTGCTTTATCTTCACACTTTGCTGCATGATTTGATCCTTAATATGGAAACTAGAGAAGAAAAAAAGCGCCTGGCAATTGCCAACAGAATGAAGGCTGGCATGAAGGGCCTGACAGAAGGCCACGACCCTCATATGTTAGAGGTTTCGGAGCTAATTGTGCGCTCTTGGGATCTGGTTTTGGAAAGAACAGTCGCTCGTTGCTGGGTAAAAGCAAATATTCTTTCTCTAGGGATACAGGCGGACATTTTCAACAAGCATGGGAAGTTGAGAGTTAACTGTAACGCAATTGACAAGAACGTTTTAAGTGATTTGATTGGGATGGTGGACAAAATGACGATTGGCATTGGCACTGGAATGGAAGAAGCGGAACTACAAAATGTTACGAGACGGGATGTTGAGAGGTGTATTACTGTGGAGTCTGAGAATGATGTAGTAGAGGCTTGTGTGAATGACTCTATGCAGGTGTTAGAGGCACCACTGCCTTCAGAAGCTCCTGTTGAAGAGAGTTCAAGCGACGAAGAGGATGCAGAAACTACTGTACCTGAGAGAAAGAGTGTTCCTAACGCTGTTCATCTGGGAGATATGTTTGAGGAGCTGGAAACTTTGGCGACAGAATGTCAGGTTGGAACTGCTTTATGGCATCTTCGACGGGCAAAGAGGGCGTTTTTTGATGCTAAAAATACCAGAGAGTCGACAGAATGGAGGCAGGCTCTAATTACTGAGTGTTTGTAAACGTGATTGACATCCGCATTTATTAATGCCGCTTCCCAATAGTGCCTACCTTTAAGGCCTCACACGAGGCGGCACTATTGAGTGGGGCCCACTGTACGTAAATTGAATGGCGCTACATCTCCACCCCGTCCTCTTCCCAAAAGCAGCCGAATCCAACATGAACGAGCTGGATTGGACCTCCGTATTTTCGAATCCAAATCACGGCAATTTGAATCGAAAAGCAAGTGGTTCCAATCCAACCGTTCTCATGTTGAAACAATGGCGAGAACCATTCCCTCCATGTGTGCACCATTACAAACAGCTTACAGACAATCGAGAATCTTTTCCTGGATATGCACCACATTTTTCTCGCCTATGCCATCAATATAATTCAGTTTTGTTTAGGCTTTACGCAGTGAGAAAATCACAACCAGATATGACGATATCTGTAAGCCAGATATCGTCATAAAAGGCGGGACCTGCGAATATGATGAAATCACCAACGACTCTTTACGCAGTAAGAAACCAGTTCGAGTTGTGAGTATTACCAACCACGGTCTCCCTTACCCTGACAACACTATCCCTTTCCCAAAGATGCCTCTCGGTAGGTAGTCCGATCATTCTCACTCCCAGGGCAAAGCTCGACAGGCAGGGTGGGCAACTATACTACCTACCATTGCGCGTCGCAGACAGACAAGTCAAGTTACGCCTTCCACTTCTTCCCACGTTCTTTTCGCGATTGCCGCTCAGTATGTATCTGGAACAGAAGAAATAGAGTGCTACGAAATACGCAAGCGACATGTTTCAAATACCTCCTTCTCTTTCAAGTTCGGAAGCGTTACTGATGCTACATGCCTTGCGCTGTTCAGGTTTCAGAAGAGCGAGATCTCTCGTATGTTATTAGCTCTTGGATGGCCTACCACGTCTAGAGTGACGTCTAGAAACAGATATTCTTGTAATCCGTTGCTGGTGACATGCGTTGTGTTACTTCGATTAGCATCTCCTGCAAGATGGTTTGACCTAGAGCTTCTATTTGGCAAGTACTATTCGCAACTATCCGAGTTGTTCTGGGAGGGCATAGAAGCGTTTCTAAACGCTCATAGCCACCTCATCATGGGCAACATCTCACCGGAATACATGAATGAGCGAGCTGAGATGTATTTCAGAGCGGTTCATGAGAGAACTGGTGCACTGGATAATTGCGTGGGTTTCATAGACGGAACGGTTCTTGGGATCTCGCGTCCAGGAGAGAGCGCGGAACAACTTTTGAAGGTACAATGGACATAAGCGGAAACATGCACTGAAGTACCAAGTTGTCACTACTCCAGACGGCCTCATTTTGCATGCTGCTGTTCCAATTGAAGGACGTCGGCACGACTGGACGTTGTATGTTCGTAGCGGACTGGAAGAGCAACTATCAGAGCTTCTGTTCATAGCTGAAAAGCAGTATGTCATCTACGGTGACTCGGGATACAACGTCAGGTCGGTCATGGAAGTTCCGTTTCAAGGGTCGAATCTTTCTGCAGCGCAAAGGGCCTTCGACCAAGCCATGTCAGCGGCAAGAGTGACGGTAGAGTGGCTCTTCAAGGAGGTTAAGTTGTACTGGACAACTGTGGACTTCAAGAGGAAACTTCGCGTGTCGGAATCTCCAGTCGGAGCTTTGTATCTAGCTGCCTTACTGCTAACGAGCCTGCGAGCCTGCATGTACCCGAACACTATAGCACAGTACTTCAAGTGCGACCCTCCGACGCTGGAGGCATTCATCGCACAAAAAATAGTTGAACGTAAAGCATTTGTCCTCGTTGCTCGGGCTTCTGCGAGAGCGGGGAAAATTTGAGATCCCGCAGGCTGTTCTCTGCTGTCGTGGCTCCTCAGAATTGCCAAAGTGGATTTCTTTACGTCAATGAGCAGCCGACTACCTACTCACGTATACTCGAAAACATTTCTATCATTAGCTTAAACTTGTCCATTTCCAGCTTATCGCGCGCTTTGCGCTCCTCGCGACGGAGTTCTCTCTCTTTTTCGCACTCCTCTTGCTCTACCTTCAGAAGCTCGCGCTCTAGAATGAGGCGTTCTTGTTCGACTTGGACCCGCAGCATGTCCGCCTCCTTTAGAGTTTGTCCGAAAGAGGAGACCTCCCCTGCCATCCCACCTCTCATTATGCCACTAAGCCGTCTCCTCTTCGAAAACGACCCTTCTTCTTCACCTTGAGTATCGACATCGCCCTCAACATCCGGGCCACTTTGCTTTTTCTAACCAACGACCGCGCAACCATCTCCTTCCCCATCTTCTCCTTCTCAGCCTCCCTGCGACATTTCTCGTCCTTCTCTGCGCTCTTGTCACGTTGAATACCTTCCCTCGCTTCCCCTATCGCACCAAGCAACTCATCCATTTCGGTAACCTCACCACCAACCCCCGACATCACGCGCTCTCGTGCATCTTGCTTGTCGAAGATGTCTTGTAGCTTCTTGTAACGATTTTGTATGCTTTTACTGCCTGTCTTGACAGTTAGCGCCTCATTATCGTTCGCTTTTAGAGACGCCACTGCAAACGCTGCCGCGATCTTGCCGTAAGGAGCGATGTGCACGTTCGCCGCCACTACTTCGCGCGCGATGATGAGGTCGTCAGTGGCAGAGAAGCGGTACGATTTCGCTTTAGGAGTGTTAAAAGGTCGCGAGGCTGATGGAGGACAAGATATAGAGAGGTGTTCGTTGGGAACCATCGCGGAGGGTGAGGTCGGCGGTGGAGTGGACGGTAAAACGGTAGCCATATCAGTGGGAGATACTCTAGTCAAACGTACAACGAAAACACCCTCGATCCAACATCAGATCGCCCAATACGCGAGTCAATTACGGCGTGCTGGATCCAGGCGTTCATGGAACGATCAAAGATCGTTAACCGATCTCATTGTGGCAAGCTCATAGTCTCACCTTCCAAACAGGAACACATTGAACGCGAAGTTGCGTATCACTTGGATCAGCTAGGACGGGACTTCCATTCCAATCAGTTAAAAGGAGAGAACGTGTACAATGCCGATGAGACGCATTTTGCCATGAATATGGACAACCATAAAACGCTGGCTATCGTGGGCGACAAGCACATAAGGTATGCTGACGTGGAGTCAGGTGATGATGGTAATAAAATGATGGTTCTAATTTCTAGAGGCCCACGTCCTGCTCTTGAGATACCGGTGCTCATTTTCAAAAATGCAGAGAAGAACTATCCCATCAGAGGCCTACCCGACGACGTGCGGGGTGTCGTATACCGGACGGGCCAAAAGCGTGGATGGATCGTCGAGTTTTTCTTGAGTGGCTTCGAGAAAAACAAATATTCCACAGACTACCAAACAATGAGAAACGAGTTATATACCTGGATCATGTCAACACACATGCTGTGACCGAAGAAGTGAAGCAAGTTTTTGCGGAGAGCAATACATAGTTACGCTTTTTTCCATGCAATGCAACACATTTAGTGCAACCTGCCGACAGCTTTTTTATTCAAAAACTGAAAGCCTGTTGACGTTCGGAACGGGAAGATCACAAGTTGCATCTTATGCGCAGCGAGGTGTGGTCAAATAGACCACGGGGTTCTGGCAAGCTTTGAACCCCAGGGAAAAGATTTTTCTTGAAGTTAAGAGCTCAGTCGGTGCGAAAAGTAAGCACTCTGAGAGACAGGGACGGGCTGACTTACGCTAGGAAGGCCATAATACGATATGGTTTGGCCGTAAACTAGAATTGGAGGTGGGAAGAGCGTCAGCTGTTCCCTGAGCTACAGAGAATTTTCAAAAAATACCGTTCGAACCTTGACGCTGAGGTTGTCGGTATTGTAGGTTGATTGCACACACTATTTATGGTAACCGTGAAATAGTGTGGTCCACAGTAAATTAACCATGGCATGATTAGTGTGGATGGCAAAATAGTGTGGACCACACTAATATATGTGTGAGTGCGCGAAATCTGGGCTTCACATTTAGTGTGGTCCAAACTAATCACAGTGTTTACCTGTACTTGGCACCATTAGATACAAAAAAATTGACGGTCTCACCCACCCGGCGCTTCAAGAAGCGATCGAGAGCATATGTCACGCACGTCGAGGAGATTGACATCTAGTACCGGTGTACCAGCGAGAGGGGACCCAAAATGCACCTTTTGTGTATGCGGGAAGGCAGGTTTTGTTGTTTTCAAAGACTGCTCCGTTGTCTCCTTGTATACAACGAATTGGAGGCTACACCTTCACAGCGCATCCATTATTCAGACGAAAACGCTGTTATGTGTGTACATGGGCTAGCACCTCTGCAGCGCCGGTTAGGTAATGAACCGATGCGACGCACGACTTTGAAATTACTAGCGATCGATGTGGCATACAATCTATTCATGAATTCTCTGGATAGATTTAATCAATATCGCTCTACCTGCGATACACTTCGAAAAGAATGCCGAGTTTCAATGAGTCTTTTTACGTTTATCTTGGACGCATGTATCATCAACGCGCATGCTTTACTCAACGCAATCAGCGAACCAGGGAAGAAAATTATCGATACTAGTATCATGAAGCAGAGAATAGTCAGACAACTTGCAGCAGATTACGTCGTTTATCAACAACAAAGAGCATCACTACGCAGCGTTCCAGCCACCGAGAGCGTTGGACGCTCTGAAGTACCTAAATCTCACTTTCTCTTGCAGACTGAAGGGACACGCAGTGTACGTTGTATGATGTGCATATGCCTAGGAAAGAACGAAAGTTCGGTATACACAATCTATTCATGTACAGAATGCAGACGCAGGTTTCACGCTAACTGCTTTTCCTTTTTCCACCACCAAGAAGCATTTGATTCTATCCGCCCCGATATATTTGAAGCCGTGAAAACAGCAAAAAAAGTGGCAGAATTAAAGGCCCGTCGAAACAGAAAGAATCTAATCACAGCAACCTTGAAGACCGCGAAATTGATACACAAGGAGACGTAAATCTACTGCGTTGTGGACTCCATCTAAGCACCAGAACTGTCCGGCCAAATCGACCGAATCCCTTCGAGTGCAGAACGAGGTAGTTGTACTCAGTTTCCTTTCCCAAGATACCCATACTTTTCATAAGTAAAGATTCTGTACGCTGATTTCCACGCTTCGTTGTTATGGGGCGTGATCACAACCAATGCAGGGTACCGAATAGCTACTGATTCCACCACAATAGGGCCAAACTGCATCCAATTGCATGGTGTACGTCCGCACTTTCTGCATGCCATATCCCCAATGTGTTCGGTGATCTCCGAAATGAAGGAAGATATCTGTGACGAATTCATAAAATTCTGCTCTGCTGACTTGTGTTTCTGTAACTGCCCTTTCCTGATGCAGTCTATGTGCTCTGTTTCTGCAGCAGGTTCTTCATGACTTTGCATAATTGCAGCGCTACCACATGCAGGTGCATTTCCATGATTTGAGGCAGGGTTGGGCAGGAGATGGGAAGCTCCGGACTCCAACGGCACAATGCTTGTGCCCAAATCATATGTAATCTTACTGAGTAGGGCAGAAGACGGGTCGTTTGGCTGTGCAAACGAAGCATTTCAAGCTCTGGACTTTCCACATTTGAAGATAATTTTATTCACCTCTTGCGCCTGGGTATTGCTCTCGAACGATTTTTCAATCTCATCGAAGATGTAAGTGTCTGATATATTTCCAGAGGTAGACTTTGTAGCATGAATGGTGGCAGGCGGTGGAAGAGCCGTTGATGAGAAAGGACTGACGTTCTGATGATGTGGCTGTAGCGAGTTACTGACATTCGGTGGTGGTATTGAAGAGGTGTGCTCTCTTGGGAGTGACCTATTCTCTTCTGCGTGTGACGAGGTGGACGGAGAATGCCCCGGAGAGTAAATCCTCATCTCTGTCTTGCAT
Source organism: Gracilariopsis chorda (assembly GCA_003194525.1). Taxonomy (NCBI): domain Eukaryota; phylum Rhodophyta; class Florideophyceae; order Gracilariales; family Gracilariaceae; genus Gracilariopsis; species Gracilariopsis chorda. The sequence goes on from NBIV01000089.1 coordinate 104,844, forward strand.
TTCGTTTCTGTTACTTTGGGCTGGAGGTGTTCATTTATGTGCTGGTCTTCGGCAATGATTGTTTTGCACGCGGCCATAGTTAGGCTTTGGCGTCAATGGAATTGCTTGGCGGCGTAAATGAGGCAAAAGGAAAGCCAATGATCGGCGGAAGTTGTAATCCTTTGCGGTGCAGGATTGCACTCTTTGTGTTAGTGCATGGAATGGCGGTGCTAAGAATTCAAATTGCTTAGGTAGCAAACAATGGCTCTGTCGACCGTGGCAAACTGGCGAACGACTGGAAACGCTCCAAGATCTCGGCGTGCTGGGGGCTTTCTTTTCGAGCACCAAAAGCTCTCCGTATGATAGTATGCCCAAGAATATGTCTTCGGTGCATGATGTGCACGTGAAACATTTTGATTGAGAAGAGGAGTTATAAGTGTTTAATATTAACTGGCCAACTTCTTATCGCTACTATAGTAGCTATAATAAGTTCTAGGTTCAAAAGGGTTAGGTTCGGACTGCAAAAGCATTGTTGGACAGGTGCCCACCGCGAATGGGCGGCAGAAACTCTCATGTGCAGACGCTGCCCAGATTTAAATAAATTTTCGGCGGGTTGGGACAACTAAGATTTTATTCAGCCCTTTCTATGACTTTTCTTACGCGGAAATGAGAAAAAAGAAACCCCCTTGTAGCCAGTATAACGTTGACATGTTGCAAACTGCGGTTTCCGCTTTTTGTTTCCCTCTGCAGCCCAGAAGTTTTCGCAGTCATGTTAAAGAGGTCAACACTCATCAGCATACTCTTTCTTGTTGCATAAGCTCGTGCTAATCAACACCCTGCTCTAGACAATGGAAGAAAACTTAGCTCAAGCAGTAATCTCAAACGCATCCGAAAAAGATCTTAGGCAGCTACCGCCTCCTTCACCGTCTCTAGTGCGGTGCAGTGGCTTACAAGACGAAGTCAAACAAGTCACTTAGACAGCACCAACAACAACTGAAGAGGCTAAGGATATGAGTAATGCTGCCAAACATGACAACCACAAATGCGAAACAGTCCTCAAACACCTAAATATTATTGGAGCTCAAAACGCTCGGCTTGCAAATAAACAAATACTAGTTGCACATAAAATGGTTCAAAAGGCAATAAGTATTCAAACGGTTCAGAAACTTGCGGATGAATTTGTGAGTCCCAGTCTCCACGAGACTGGGAATTGTGAAGTAGCACCAACTACAGTGAGAATTGTTAAAACCAACGATGGTAGCGAACAGATTCATTATGTGGGAGGAGATATACCAATTACTACAAATGGAATGATTGTTGTTGGAACTCTGAACGCCGATTCAAATGAGCAGAGTACAGTTACTGCAGAACGAAGACCAGCTTTTTAGGCCGTAGAGCACTGTCGTCTGCTACATGTGCTGGCAGATGTTCGTATGACTGCCACAAGGCAGCGTTTAATGCAGTGAATGTCCAGGGAAGAGCTTAAAAAACAACAACAAGATCCATGGTCTACATCTATTGCGCCTCTTTTCAATGACGACAGATTCAAACCAGCACCAAATACTGTTCTGGCTGGAGCAGTTACTATGGATGACATCAGTGCAATTGATTCAGCTTATTGCCCACATTTACGTGACGGTAGGGTGTTGAAGCGAAGTTATGGGGAGTTTAGAAGCCTCTATGGCACTTGTGTATCACGGTTTGAGGCATCAGGTCAGGGTGATCCTGTAGCATTTGCAAACTTTTCTGACGGGAAAACTTTTATTCTGTATGCATACTGTTTCCTACAGGTGAATCCTTTTTTACAACCGTTGGCCACATGGGCTTTGAAGTCTGAACTTCAAAGAGAAGAGGGTGTTGCCGACGGTGTTTCTTTGTATGGGGTTCGGAGAACAATAAAATTTTTCGTCAAGTAGAGAAGCGACGTCAGGGAAACCCGCGCGAAATTAACCTCGTGGGAGTTAAAAGTCTCATTTCTGCTGTAAATGAGGATGGAGAAAAGAATGATAGCGAATCGAAGAAATCAGAGAAGGAAAAACATTCCGTTGAGGAAATGTAGGCAGCCTTATGGGCTATGCGATCGACACTGCAGGCGTTGAATGAGGCAAAGAAAATGAAGGTGACAGCGAGCACGGAGGAGGAGAGTAATCTGCTCCCGGGTATAATACAAAAGCTTTTAAGTCAGCAAGCTCAAGCAGAGGCCACTATGTGAAACATGCATATACTGTGCTTGACGAATAGTGCCACACCGGTGTGATAGCACGTCGAAATGCTTAAAACAAGCAACGGCGAAGTAAAACACCCTTCCGGGCAAGTACCTAATCACAACTTGAGGCTCAACGCCCTTGCTGGCGTCAAATTCACCATGCAAATGCAGTGGAACTTCAGATACAGCTTTCTCATCTGAGGCAATTTCTCGAACGTTAATAGGCGAAGCAAATCCAAATGCAAACCAGTTCTGGTTCTTCCGAAGCGCAAAGTCATTCATAGGCATTTGACTCTGATTCTTCAATTCTAGTACGTGAGCTCGCGTCATCTTGTGTCCTTTTCCAACAGTAGGATGAACAAAGACATCACCACCATAGCCGGGAGTTACAAGCACTGGCGCACAGGCAACCCAAAGATGTTCGGCACAGTCCGCCGAATCGTGTTCAGCAACCAGGGCGTTATATCCGGGTACGTTGAATTCAAGTAATGTCACGACGTACGGTTCAAAGAGCTCATCGTGCCCCCGCAGTACAATGCACAATACGGATATGTCGAGCAACAACGTCGCACAACACAATATTATGTCCGGTGTCCTCCCTATTCTCCCAAGTGTCTTTAAGTAGTTAAGCTCCTGCCAACATAGTTCCTTCGCTTTCGCTCGAACGCTTACCAGCATCTCATTGTCATAAAAAGCTGGATGGGGCAGGAGCTGAGAACCAAACGTGCTTTCGGCGCCAGAATCCATAAAGTTAGTCTTCACTTCTTCTCTTTCTGTCACGTCGGAACCTGACTTCTCATCATCTAGCTTCATAGCCTTTGCTATTTTGTGAATTCAGAAAGCTTCCTCAAGTCGTTTTCTGATTTCCAACGATTTCGAGGAGTGTCAGCATCCCCGTTGAACACCAGCATGGCTCATCGCACGCGATGCATGTAATTGTGGCAGAAGAAGTAGCAAAAAGAGCGCCAACTGGAGTGGCACTCATGGCGGTAACGCGCGTTGACCCATGTGCTATGCGCAATTTGGCCTCACGTTGGATATGCAGCAGATGCAGCGGAGCAGGCTTGGGCATATGATCTGCATTGGTCTCAAAATGCAGCAAGGAGCGTGACGGATGCGGGCGAGCGGAAAAAAAGAGCATCAAGCCACTGGTCAGTGCAGCTATGATACGCGACGATATACTTGATCGAACAGCGCCTCTTCCCGTTTGAGTATAGTTCTTTTCGTCCCAGATCTTCTTCTTTCAGGGTTGCTTTCCGTATAGTCAGCAGAAGAGTCAGTATCGCCCCAGTCTCATCTGCTTTTGATGGCGCCCAGCGAGAATTCTTCTTAGGTTTGCTGTGTTTACTCGATTTCTGCGCAGATTTGTACGGTGGATTGCAAATTAGGAATGCGACAGACAGAGAGACCTGTTCGAGCAATGCGACGATCGCCTCCAATAGTTCTTCGAAAAGAAGACTTCGGGTGCATCCGGGGTCACAGAGAATGGAATGAATGGTTTAAGCACACAGAACGCTTGGCAAAATCTCGGAGCTTGAGCGTTTTGACCACGGCCAACTCGTCAGCTTGCTGCATTTTCTCCCGCCATGTACAGTGCGGGTTTGTAAACTAAGAATGACGTCAGATATCAACAGGGGCTCCGAACGTGCAACTGCACGCTTCGTGCCGAATATGATGCAGAAAAGAGCGCTGTTTGCTTCTGCAATCCCAATATTCCCTCAGCGAGATTTGTATTGGAACCTGTTATTGTGCGCCTCAAGAACACCGACTTTGTGTGTTCTTCCTCGTCAGCCAGAGAGCGGCTCAACACCATCTTCTTCGAACGAGCCCTAGCGTATGGAGATGATCTGCAAGTTGATCTCTCAATTGGGAGCTTTCCCGAGCACTATTTCTAGCATGAATGTTGTCTCTTTCAGTGTGACATGTGTCCTGGAAGTGTACAACAGGAGTACCACTCACATGATTATCCTCGTGATGAGGATTATAATTGAATTAGTTTTCGTTCGAAGTATCAATAAGAGAATTATGTAGCATACACGCCACAACAATAGTGAGGGTTTTTTGACGCAAAGAATATCGTATTGCAGACCAAACGGTCCCAGAACGACATATGAGTATTCCGAAAGCTTTCTCTACCACAGCACGAGTACTAGAGTGATATGAATTATACGAATCTTTCTTACTTGTCAGATTACGCCCGGGATAGGGTGTGAGAACTTTTGATTCGTTTGCATACGCCTCATCGGCCATAACGGTAGCCCAGGAAGGCAAATCACTTCGGAGCAACAATTCGTAACGTTTTGTGTTTCTAAACGCTATAGCATCATTTGTACCACCACAGTGCCAGGCTGAGATGAAAGAAAACTTGTAGTCGGCATGTGCAGGTGCTTGTACACAAAGTGCAAAAAAATTCTTTCTTTTGTAGTATTTCATAGGAGCTTGAGCGTCTTTCAGAGAAGGTCGTCGAATTGCTATTGCAATTCCGTCAAGAGCGGCAAGGAATTATGCATGGGATAGAACTGTTTCTAAGATTTTGAAAAATAATAGTTTGTTCGTAACATTCCTATTCTGTTCGCGGGAATTTGATATGAGGTAATGTAGAATCAAGAGCTTGCAATGCTTCCGAAAATATATTGTATACGGTTGAAGACCCAGTTCTGTACGGCCAAGATATGTCCAAATTACTGGCTCCAGCTAGGAGCCGTAGGGTCACAAATAGCATTACTGATGGCTGCAATGAGGCTGCGATGTTGGAATTGTTTTGCCGTCTTCGACGCAATAACATTTGTAAACTTGAACGCAGCAACATGAATTGAGATTTTGACACCTGATAGAGTCGTTTGAACCTATTGTATGACAATCAGTCAATATGAGCTTGACAGTCAAATACATGGCGTGGAAGCACGCACCGCAGTAATCTTTTGTTGCTTTCCGTCATTTCAGAATGTATTACGGCACACACAATACAAAAAGCACCCAGAGCTAGTCTTCTTTTTCTTCGGAATAGTTTTGAACGCTTTTGAACCACTTTGCATGCGAATAGCTTGAGAAAGATCGTAGTAGTCTGTGACGGAATGAGTCATTCCATGCTGTGGAATCGGAGGCGTGCATACTCTTGGACGTGGGATGGATATGTGGTTCCAGATTTGTTTTTGTGTTCCCCGCAAAGTGTAAAACTGAAACTAAATCGAAATTTTGACAATTCATAGTTAACCATTGACAAATTAGTAACCTCATAGAACGGGCCTTAATTCGACAAAAAACCCGAAATTAACAACGGAGCTCCTCCCCTATTTTCAATTATTCGTTCTTCGGACGGGAGAATGTTCACAAATATCAGCAATGCATCTCGTTTAATGTCTGAACCTGACCTTCATTAGCAAACTTAAGGTTCTTATTTGAATAGCCCGCGTTTTTCTTGTTGAAATAACAAATAATATAGCACGGGTCGCAGTCTGGTACTCTCAGAACATAACAAACACTGCTACACCGACAAAGCCATGGATTCGCAACATTTCTTTCTGGAAACCGCAGTACACGACCGATTTCAGAATCAGAACTTGCGGAAGGCAACTGCCGACATGCACAAGATACAGGTAAGTGTGTTTCGTCGCGTTTATATTGCTTGGACTGCAAAGTATCCAGATTTGTAGCCACTTCACCCATCCGATATCCAAATTGATCTCAAACCAAGAGGACGTCCTCCCGTACTAAATACTTCCGAAGAATAAATCATCGCAAACACCATTCGATACTTTGCAGAGAACAATACGCCATTTTCCAAACTAGGTGTGCGTGATCTTTTCCAAGTTTATGTAAACATGGTACCTCCCAAAGGTCCAATTCAACTTGGATACATGGACAACAAACCCTCCAAGAACGGGGCAACCAAATCCACACAACACAACAACCTCCAAATTCTACCTGTGAATCGCAGGGAAGACAAACGGGTGAACGCCATGACTGCACAAAAACTGTCTCAGCGTACTGCAAGGGTCTCGGCCACAATGAAAAGGTTCAACATACATAAACCAGAATACATGTTCAATACCGATCAGTCGGGTGCATCTTTTGAGAAAATGAACGGTCCCAGCTTATGGAAAGGTGTTATAAGTGCTGGTCCTCGTCTTCTGCAGAACATGATAACCACGAAAGGCAACTTAGAACGGGTTACAGGCATTAATGTTGTCAGTGCCAGTGGAAAGTCTCACAAACCTGTTGTCGTCTTCCACGGAAAACTCGCTCACTACAGAACAATTCGTTGTAGAATCCAAGCTTTGCACTCTGTATAACCCCATGTTATCTATTCCAGAGAAACACCCCTGGTGTTGACATTGGTTTTGTGTTCGAATGGGTGCAATGATTCTTAGAGGAAATCAAAAACCTTCCTGCCAATAATCAGAAACTGATGCTGTTGTTAGACGGTTATGGGTCACATATCCAATTCAAAAATGTGAATCTATTCAAAGATAACAATGTGGTAGTCATCGCCCTTCCCACCCACACGTCGCATATATCACAACCTTCGGATTTTTCGGTCTTCAGGTGCTACAAATCATTTCTCCAAAATGAACTCCAAAAAGCAGCGCGATAGAACACAAAATTGAATGCATTTGATATAGGACATTTCATCCACGACGCTTTCTACAGCTCCCAAACATCAACAAATATCCGTTTGGGAATCTGAAGAACTAGAATGTGAGGTCGTAAACTCCTGGGCCAAACTTTCAAACATTAGAAAAGCATCTGGCACTAACCATGATGAGAGAAATCTGGCAGGTTAGTATGAAAGACCTAGTTGAGACACTTAAGAAATAGCATCGTGCTTTTCTTCGAGACGCCAGAGTTGAAGACCGTAGATATGTTCGAATCGATGTGTCTGCCGGCTTGCATGTGACCTCCACAGCGGTTATTAGTGCTTTGGTAAAACACATTGAATATCAAAAAAAAGATGCATGAAGAAGGTGCACAAAAACAAGCAGCTGCTTACAAGAAACCAAAGCGAGACATTCAAACTTTAGTACTTTTTGGTCCATTATAACGCTCAACATCTTGCTCAATCTTGCAGAGCATGGGTGGATTCTGGTGGAGAGAAAGCAAAAGCGCTGAGCGCCGAAGAGCGCACAGTGCTGTTGAATTGTGTGCCTGGAGTTATGAGGAAAAGGGCTAAACTACATGACGTAGATATTGTAGGCAAGTCAGTGCGCATTCGCACCAATAAAAAGAGAGAGGCAGCGGGCACGTGCCACGGCGAGCTGCACATGTGCCCGTGCCACTTGAGATCCTACTATAGCCAATAATATACCCTTATTTTGGATTTTAACTAGTAGATACGCGGAGTCAGGACATTCCCTCTATCCCTGCTCCCTCCGTCCGCCAAGTCAGCACAACTTAAATATCATAATTGCCATTTGGTGCCATCTTTTTCCAAAAGGGTGAGCGTAGCCGAGTAAGAAGAGGCATAGTGAATCTTGATCGTCCTCCTTCAACATTCGTTCCCCTTATTATCAGATTCATCCAAGGCTAGTAAGCACCATCGAGGAAGTTTTTCCCGAGGGTACAACAAGCCAGAAGTGCGAGAGATTGAAAGCATGGGGTTTATCAGGCGCTTTGCACATAGCAAAGCTATTCATAGTCTGATGCTTGCCATCAGAGCAGTAGTCTGCAATACCACCTCACTCACAAGATAGTCGTACTCAATTCCTGATTCAAGACCGTTCTTATCTACAGTTTTAGTAGCTATGCGCACATTTAGTCACATGCATACGGAAAGTGGCCAGGCTTTGAGAACGTGGATCGATCTGTGGTACGTTTTTCACATATAGTATCACGCAGCTCATAGAAAATATGTTGAACGCACCCCAGCATGGAGCCATGAAGCATTCTTTGGTAATGGAGGATCTTGGGTCATTTGCAAGTGATGTAAAGATTAAATTCTTCGAATGGCTTGGAATAAACCCAGAGCTTACTTTGGACATGGTTTTTGGTATTGACAAAGGCAATCGACAGCTGTATACATCTTTCATCCGACAGAAGAGCATCCAAGAGAATCGCAAGAATAATGAACAAGACTCTGGAAACGGTTCCGATATATCAAAACGTGCTATTGCCTGTCGTGCCGACTATGATCTGGGCGACATAGGATGCAGCACAAGAAGAAACAGATTAAGTCCTGTGTCTCGGAGAAGTCATCGAGCTGAGCGTCGACAAATGTGGAGAGACCCAAGCTGAGGATGAAGATGTGGACGACTTAGATAACCTCAATGGTTAAGGAAGCTTTCAGATATGTTAAGTGAGCTTGTCCAAAGCAATGCAACTGGTGTGAAGATTGAGAAACTTCTTAGGTCCAAGCCTATGACTGCAGATACGCGTTTGATGTGGCTTATAGTTTAAGTGGCATTGGATTATTTGTTCATGAGTTTAGCTGATTCTATTGTTGAGTCTTTTAGGAGATACGTTGGCTCTACGGTGATGAAAGTGTATCACACACTCCTACGTGAGCTTCACTTTAGGCGTGGTCAGATATAAGGAAGACTGTGCACGCGTTCATGGACGGAAATGTGGAATATGCGAAGAGAATTTCTCTATGATACGCTACAATATATAGAAGTTGAATAAAGAATTATTTTGAAGGTGAAGTCGATGGGAGCAAGAAACCCGGGCCTTTATGAAGAACAGAAAAAGCTCGAAGAGATTATGAAAGAAGGAAAGGGATCAAAAGGCTGTGGTCAATGCTACAGCTAATGGATGTGTCCAAGAGACTTTGAAATCATTCGAAGTGCTCTGTCTTGCACATCTTGGGCTATGGAAGTTGAGGGTGCCACAGCTGGTTCTGAGAATGTTGAGAGTGGTTGGAATTCTTTCTGAGATGCTTCCTGGGACGAAAGCGGGCTTGTCCTCACTCGCTTTCTCGTGCGCTCCAAGGAGCTTTTCTTTCTCCGTTGTGCCCTGTGGCGTCCATTGTTTGGCTGACGAATTCCCGAGGAACTGAAACCTTTTGTAGAAGAAGATGGATGCAGTGAAGTGAAATTGTTCTCTGTTTCTTCTGCGTGTTCTGATAATGAAACCAACCTTGTTTTGAAGGTACCTCTAGCTTCGAAGTGTATCGCTTTTCCTTGCTGAATGTCTGCGATGGCATCACGTACAAGACGTAGAACTCCACTCACCGCAACACGTCCAGTTCCATTAGCTTGTCGTTGTAAAGCATCGTAGAGTTTTTTTCCTTCCACGTAAGTATTGTACCCATCTACGTCTGAGTCTTCTCTACTGATTCTGAGTATACCTGAGTCAATAGGGATAAACTGTTGCTCCGCAGACCCATCGAAATGGCATAGTCGTGAATTGATCTCCTTGTTATTGAATTATCGAGTCTCTGAACTAAGTTTCGCCATGTACGGGACTGTCAAAGCAGATGTATATTTTCTCCAGTATGTAGAGAAAAGTGCTTCAAGAGGTATGACGAATCCTAGTATGTTTCGTAGTTTAGGAAACCGCAGAAGTTCTTCCTGATAAACCATGGCACATCAAACCATGTGACCACAAGCGAAGCCAACGGACCGAGGCTGCCCACAGGAACAAACACCAATAAACTCTACGTTTACGTCAACCCCCGACCCCGTATACCTTCTTGAGAATTGTCCAACTGTCTCTTGTGATGAGCGTTCTTCTTCCAACGTCTTATTCCGGCTCTGATTCAGATGGCTTCCCATTTCAACTTAAAGCGAGCTACAGGTCCAATTGCTGGGGTTGAACTACTTTCCAGGTTTCTGATTGCTTCCGGCCACGGTTCCTGTGAATAATCTACAACCTCTGTACTGGAAAGAATGTAGTTCTTCGAGGGCTTAAAGCTCAAATCTACGGAGTGCGCCATAGCGTAGCTCGTGTACTCAGCCACCAAGCTGCCTACAATTTCTACAGGTAGAAAGTGCTCAAGCTCTCTTGTCTTCCGATATCTCCAAATTTGAGAAGAAAATGTTCGTACAATCTCCAAGATCCGGGTGTCAGCCCGTTCTTGGGATATACGCCCAACCGCCAAAAGAAACTTCCACAAGGGTATCCTCTTCGATAAAATGATCTTCTTGTATGCAGAATTAAAACATTCGGTGTAGCAAGTTCCTTGGAACATGTAACCGGTAGATATAGCTGCATCTCGGAAGCAGGACACCAGCATATGCGGCTTATAGTTGTACAAGTACTTATAATACACACAGAGAAGATCGTCAAAAGCATCAAAGTGCTTGGATTCTAGCATTCTCCTCCTTTCGAAAAACGTTTCCGACGTATATGACTTTCTGAGATTGAACAGTTCTTTCTTCATATCGTGCATGCAATCCATCTTACCAATATTTCTACACCAATTCGCCACATTGTTCTTCTGATTCTCGTTCAGATGCCATTCGTCGAGGTTTATATAGGACAAATTGAACACCTTCTCAGATGCATTTATACACGCAGTGTTCTGGTCCATCACTACCATCGCTGGTGAGACGGCGACTATAGACTTCAAGTAGGACAGAATTCGTACGAAGTACTTTTCTCTCTCGGAGCACATGTACCACATGAAAAATGTCAACAAATGACCATCATTGGCTCTTCCATTAATGGTGACCAGAGGGAAACTGTATCTATTGGCTATGGCTTTACAATCAATAGATACCCCCGGAACGATCCCGAACTTCTGGTAGTCTTCCATCCACTCTCGAAACGACCAACAAGCGTACCCAGAATCCTCCGTCTTAATCGTTATCGAGAAGAGGCATCGCCTCATCTTGTTATTGTATTGATCACACTTCAAGATTTCCTTCTTCAGCACTCTTCTATTCCCACGTTCAGCACAACGACTCTTCAGGGACTTTGTCTTCCCCGTAGATCGCTTTTGTTCCCCAACGTATATAGAAGTACTTACGAATAAGCTGTACCCGAAGCAGTCCGCAATAAATTGAACATCCTCCAGAACCGTGACACCAGGTTCATGGAGAGTAAGGGTTTCAAGATAGGCTAAGACAGCTGCTTTTAAACACTCCTCAATTCTCTCATTCGGTATCGTGTTCTGTAGGGATTCTGTTCACAGTTCTTCATCACCATCTTATTTCCAGTACTTTTCGTCTATCTCTCCAAGGCCATCCTTCTCCCTTGATTCTGATTCTTCTTCATTCAGGATGCCACCATCAGAGTCTTCAAAAAATCATGAAAGAACCCCCTCTTCGTCATCTAAGAATCGATCAATGAGCAACGCCTCATCTTCTTCAACGGATTGCTCATCTGAAACTTGCTGCGCATATGCAACGTTTGCGTTGAGAGTTTCACTCTCGTCCCCCATTTTTTAGCCTAGCTCGGCGCTCGAAGCGCTGTGGGGTGCACGTTCACATTTGGCGTCCACTGTTTGTGTTGAGGAGTTTGGAGACACAGCAGGGGGGTTAGCTTCAAAAGAGCTAATGCCATAATCGCCTCTCACGCCACTGTCGACGTCAAAATCGTTATCAAGAAGTCAATACAAGCATTTTACATCGTTTACGCCACCTTTCCCGAGGCCTTCCCCTGATATAGTTCCTTGCTGCGGCTTCTTTGGTAGATTGGAAGCCGGTCTATCTCCTTCCTGTGAAACCGAGGAGTGCTGCTTCCAGAGCTCGGGTTTGGGTTCGTGCACTCCCCTTTGCGAGGCACGGCAATCAAATACACCTCCTCTCTCAGGGAATTTCGTGCTATGCAACACGCAATAGCAAGGATAAAAGTCCTCAGCACCAGTGGAGTCGCCGTACGCCATATCGTCTTCGCTACCTGTTTCTGCATCGCTTTGTGATAAAGTTCCATGTGATTGCTCTAGGAGGAAGCATGATGAGCTGTTGTAGAACTCGACTCCTTGGAAGGGGGGTATGATTGGTATTATGCATAACAGACGTATATATTCTCCATTTTTCCGCATGTGCTCTTCCCATTCTTCTAGACGGGAGGCTAAAGAGGAGCGAATGCCCTCAAACCTTCTTCTCACAACGTCATCGGGGCCTGGAAGGTGTTGAGGGGTGTGCGTGTGTGTCAGGTCTTGTTCAATTACCCAAAATCTCTCCGTGGGATAGAACTTAGCCCGAATGTTGAAGCGGCACTGCGACTTGTGCTGCAGACAAGGCAATTTTCCGGTGAGCAGCGCAGACGACCTCAACTTCATCGTCTGCAACACTGAGAAGTATTGTACGCGATAGAGGCAGCCAAAGTTCTTAGCGATGTAGGCAAACAGTGCAGAAAGGTCAAAGACCTCCTTTAAACCTTTCAGAGCTGAGGAAAGGCTCTCGTTTGACGTCAAAAGTTTTGTCTTACATGCACCACCGTCCTGAAGTTTCACATCAACCCTTAGACGCCTTACATTGTTTGTAAATATCTCTTGGAAGTCTACCTGAACTTCAGGGCATAAACCGGTCTTCGTAGTTCGTTGCTGAGAAATATTCATTGATGATAGCCCCATGTACGGTTTCTAGTGTACGTGAGCATCAGAACAGGCTTCCATCTCTTCATTCAGCTCGTGAGATTTCCCACAACTCTCTGAAGCCTCGTTCTTACCTTCATTAGGTTGTTCAGTTTGTGCCTTCAGCTCGGAAGGCGCGACGGTATCCTTCGCTCTTTCTTCAGCTTCTACTTCTACTGGTGTCTGTGTCCGACTGATCGTCTTTGCTGGTGATTTTCCGTCATTTTCCATCTCTACTTCACAAACTTCTCTATTCGGAGTCCTTTTCAGCTCCTCTCCCAGAGTTGATACTCTAGCTACTCTAGAATCACTTCCGGCTTTCTCATCGCGCGCATTATACACCACCTCGGAGCGCTGTGATACACATCTCTCAATCAGTGTGTTGAGAATGTCCGCTAGAACCAGAGCAGAATCAGAAAACTGCACTCGTCGTTTCATGCGAATCTTCAGTGGTAGACACATCCCATTGCTCTGAACAGAATTTTGGTTCAGCTCATGAACACGCTTTGTTCGCTGGCTTTTCCATATAGCACGTGCCTCAGATTCGCGCGTACTGAAAGGAATCGGCTGAAGATTCGTCTTTCTACAGGGTTCGTTGAAAACATCCACGACCTTTCCTTCTCCTGCTTCCCGTTCTCCTAGAACTGTATTCACATCCTTTAGCTCTTTCTTTCTTTCTTGTTTCTTTCTAGTCTGCTTCCTAGTGGTCTGCTCCACGCTTCTTTTCCTACGCTGCCGTTGTTTACCTTCCTTCCTCATGCGAGGAAGTTCTATACGATGCTCCGACCGGAACCGTACGACCATTGTTTCAGTAACGATGTCGGTTTGAAAGAACTCCTTCGCCATCAGTATATTTAGAATCCGGATTTTAATCGACATCCATCGAGTCCTCTCGGTTAACGCTTGGCTGTACCCAGAGGCATAGGTTCACTTCGGATTGCAGCCGTGGTGGGCCCTGAACACAATGAAAAGGGAAGCTACATAACAAGCACAGCTGTGCGAATCCTTTTTTGGCTTAAAACCTTTACCTGGAGCATGTAGTTCCGCTCCGATATCACCGCAGGTAGCGCTTCATCCCCTGTGAGGCAAAAGTGAAATAAGAAAGAGAACAGTTTCAGAATCCTTCGATCAACAGACATTCCAAGACTGTCTCCCAACCAAACCGCCCATCGTTAAGTTCCTCGCGCCGCATTGACTATTTTCTTGCCTACCAAAAAACCCTAGTGGCTGTTGGACATGTTCAACGGGACTAAGACGGTGCTTATCTCTGCATCACCATTACCTTTAAAGGTAAACCACTTCTCGGACACTTTCAAATCCTCTTCCGGTATGTTTTCCTTCTTTCCCTTGTATGACTTCCATAGTCTTGTCAGCATCAATCCAATATAACATTAGGGAAACGCCACACCAACAGAAGGTACCATGTTCGACACAGCTGTTGAGATCAAGTTGCTACACATTTCCGAATCAGGTCTTGGACTATGTACCAAAGAAACCGATGATGTTTCTTTGGCTTCCGCCATCAGGATTCTAGCTAAATGGTCCTTCACTACCGCAAAAAGGACGTCGGAACTCACAGCACCATCTCTGATGCGCATTTGCGTACGCTTTTCAAGATTCTCCCAGAATGACGTAAAGGTTTCATATAGTTCTTGTTCTCGGAGAATGTCTACGTAATCAGACGCTTTTCTTTGCTCCACTTCTCAAAGCAATAGAACACTAAACGACAGCAGTCATGGAAGGAGATTAGGAACTAGAGAAAGTCAGCAGCTTTTGAACGGGTCGTTAAAGATGTGAAGGAGGGCGTAGTACCTGACGTATCTGCCATTACCACACATTCTGACGCTGCGGCGCAGTAATTTCGACGCCATCTACATCGCTTTTACGTTGTGCTGACTTGGCGGCAGAAGAGAGCAGGGATAGAGGGAATGTCCTGAATCTGCGGATCTACTGGTTGAAATCCATATTAGGGGCATATTATTGGCTACAGTAAGATCTCAAGTGGCACGGGCACATGTGCAGCTCACCGTGGCACGTGCCCACTGACTCGCCTACACCATCCACGTGGTGTATTTAGCCATTTCCCGAGTTATGATGCCGGAAAGTGACGACAAGTCATATTTTGGGATATTACAGGGATTACGCAACAGAGATTTTTTTCACATCAGTAAATTTCGTGACTTCGTAGGATTCACGTATCGCCTTTCAAGAAGTGGTGTCACGAATGATTACGCTGCCCACTTGGGCGGCATTCTTGAGTACGAGTAACACCCTCCTACTTCCCACCCGTGCAATGCGGCAGAAGGATTACTACATCACAATGGCAAAACGACGAAAAAGACGCCGCAAGCGTCTCATGCATGCCGCTATCTTGCTCAAAGTAAGCACACCCCTCTTGTTACGCGCACGACAAAGGTATCGTCGTGCATTTCGAAACGTCAAGCTCATACTTCTCAGATCCCTACATGTCTCAGGAGCGACGTTGAACACTAACATATTCGATCAACAGGAATGCCTGCGCCATTTTCGCTTTCGAAAGAACGAACTTAATAGCATACGCGATCTAACGAACTGGGTATCAGGAAAGAGCGAGCGGAACAGGTACAAATGCGACCCGTTTACAGCTGCCTGAGTCTTTCTAAAACGTCTATCGTTCCAAACAAGGTGGATGAATGAGGAATTTATGTGTGGCATGCGATCTTCTGCTTTATGCGAAGTGTTCTGAGAGGCTAGGGAGAGTTTTATGGGAGGAAATAAGCACCTAATCGAATCTTTCAGGAGTAACCTGATGCAAAAGAGGGCCGCGATGTACGCTCAAGCAATAGAGGACAGAGGTGCTGCGTTGGACAGCTGCGTGGGATTCATCGGTTGCACGAAGATACAGATGAGTGGTTCGGGTGGGGCTGGAGCCAATCAGAGACCCTTTTACTCTGGACATAATCCCTTCCAATGTTTGATATACCAAACAATATACAATCTGGATGGTCTTATATTCCACCTGTACGCCCTCGATGTCGGTGAAAGACACGATATGACGCTTTGCCGGAAGATTGGGATAGGTCCTGCTCTACAGGGCGTACTTTCGCATGAAGGAAGGCATTTTTATCTTCACGGAGATGCTGCCTATGTCATGCGTCCTTGGTTATAGGTCGCTTACGAACGTGCGGGGGCAATGGTGGACGAGAGCATCTACAACAGTGGTATGTGCTCCGTACGGGAGGCGGTCGAATGGTCGTACAAAGATCTAAAGCAAATGTGGTCTTCTCAGGATTTCAAGAGAGACTCGAAGGTGTTGCAGGCTCCCATAGAGCTTCTATACAAGTCTGCTGCGCTTCTTTGGAACATTAAGATGTGCATGATGCACGGCGGACAGACGGCTACGTACTTCAATTGCCCTCCCCACTCTCTGGCCGAGTACCTGAACAACAAGTAAAGTTATTGCCCGTTTCTATATTTCCCTTTCGTGTATTGCCCAGTCGAGGGCACGCCATCGAACGGCGTTCGTTCCTTTCGGTATCAAAGCACGCGCTGCCCCCCTCAACCACTGGTTCTGCCCTTCCACTTCGGTGCCGCGTCCCGCTGGGGGGACGGCCCGGGCTTTGATAGCCAAAGGAACAAACGACGGGAACGCGGGCAGCGTGTGCTTGGCAAACAATGAAGGTAAGCATGAGGCTTTACGAAATTCTGCTACTGCAGCTTCTTGACAAAGGCGACGAAAACAGCAACCATTTGTCGTCTCTCTGCGCGAATGTCACTTCTATCGTCTCTATCTGCGGCTGTGCGCTCCGTTTCAAGATCGACGCGCCGTTCATCTAACGAAAGTCGCCGAGACTCGCACTCGTCCAAGCGTTTCTGTCTGTCCACCTCCCAAGCAACTTTATTGCGATCGAAGTGGAGGCGATCTTGCTCCAGCATCAGCGGTTTGGTGTCCATATCTTTTGTTGCAGCAACATGAATTTCAACCAGGTCTCTTTCCTCTTCATCCGAGTCCACGGTAACAGGCCCTCGCTTCTTTCGTTTTGTGCGCTCAACACTTCTTACGCTACAACCCTCATCTGTAGTTGCTACATGCTCACTTTGCTTGGTCCTAGAAAGTGCTTTCGTTCTGATCTCGTTGCTGGCCAACAAGAGCCTCTTTTCTAGATCAGTACGCTCGGTGCGTTCACTCCTTCTTTTTTCGTCCCACTCATCCACTTCCAGCATTACATCATCAGGCAGGGTTTTTCGTTCTCCCCGGACTTCGATTATGCCCGAAGCGACAGCGTTACTTTTAACAGCGGTGTGGTGTTCGCAAAGAATCTTCTTAAATAGATCACTCAACGTCTTCCAAGTCGGAGCACACGCGTTGTCGAAAGCCTTGGTGGGTGCAGAAGAGATAAATATATCCATAGCTTCTTCAAACCTTGATTGGATCCCTCTATCGGGTGGAACATGTGCATCAAAAGCTGTGACGGATTTCAACAGTACGAGGTCCAATGCGGCCGAGAAGCGCATTTGCTTCTTTCACGTGGGTGTTTGGGGCGAAACGGTTGCGTTGTCAGGTGTACCCATCACGGGAAAAGCCATCGTAGCTTCATTAGAAGCGGACGGAGGAGGGGAAGCTAGAAGGGGCGAGTGCATCGGAATGGGAGTTATGGTTTTGAGTGCGAGGGGTTAATGGTGGTTCATCTGGTCACCGAATATTCGATTTTGGCGCGAGAAGCACCCCAACTTCTAGCCAGCTGAGCGGGGTGCCTCTGACGCTATGTCTTTGCCTTTTTGCTCAGAAGGCGCGCAAACATAATATGACATGGCTTGCGTTCCAAATTGCGTCTTAGACCGTAAACGTGGGTGACGTTTCGCCATATTCTGGAGACATGCGAAAAATCAGGTTTTGCGTAATCCCTCTATTTTGAACGGTCACCTGCTGAAATTGGCGCGTACTTCTTGTACCAATTAGAAACCATCGGTTTCTGGGCTTTCAGAGCCACTTGGTTTTGTTGCTTGTGGTTTGATGAGTAAATTTGGGGTTTTCTTCCGACTTGACTGATGCAATGTTGATTGTGTGCTCTATCTAACCAGGGTATCAGAACAGAAATATCTATGAGGGTTCCGGAGATATGTTGTTTTTGGTGGAGGGGTTTCAACAGAATTTTGGAAGCTATCGAATTAAGGGCTGAACGTCTACGGTGGATCTGTACAACAGCAAACAGGACAAGCCAGAGTCCTTCCACGCAAGTGCAAGCAGGATAAGTTAGCAAGGTGAATTTATTCATTTTGTCCATCTGTGAAGTGCACGACCCCCTATCATGTCTACCTTTCGCAGTGACCCTGGCTCAGAGTAATATGTTTACAACGATCAAAGAAAGGGGATTATAGTCAGGTTTTTTTGCGTATAACTTCTTTTACTGCGGTTTTCGGATATTTATGCTCAGTGTTAAGGGCTGCCTGCAGAATGTTGGCCAGCAGGTTTTTCTTTTGTTGTATAACAGCTTTTTGAAGCAATTGGACGGGCGTTCTAGGTTAACTTGCAACAGTCTTTTGTTTGAATCCGACAATGAGTTCTACCTCGTCGTACTTCTGTGAGATTATGTTGCGCTCTAGCACACTAGAATGTCCGTTTAAATAGATGGACCCATCAATGTCCAAGAGAGGATTGCAAACTTTACGGGCATGTAATCTTGTAGGCTCTTCAAACATCTTGAACCCATTATAACGATCATCATCAGAGCATTTATTGATACTGGAGAAACAAAAATATTGCTCCCTTTATCTAAGACTTGTGTTTTAGCATGCCGTATAATTTACATCTTTGATTATGTGCCAAATGTGTGCCATCATATCGTTAGATGTACATCTTGAAACAGCGTTCTGTGGAAACCAAATAGTTTTCGGAATTATCGCTGTTTGTAAGCGCTGTTTATGTGGAGGTGATTTTGGCTCTAAAAACGATTTGCAGCCGCCGAATCCAAAATATTTATTCTGGTTGAATTTGTTTTTCTTGAGGCGAAGCCGCCTTTTGCCAAGTTCTGTGAAAAGATTTTTTGTAGCCCTGTGACGAGATGCTTGGTAGTTTTAGAGGTATTCTTGAATTCTACTTTGTTGTATGAAGGTTGGATATCATTGCCTGTGTTGCTGCGCAACAGTATGAAGTCGTGCTTAGACTCTTAGTTTTAGAGGCCACTGTTAGGTTTGAATGCTTCCGCACTATATTTTACCTATCTGAAATGGTGTTCTAAGAACAGAATTTTAGAGACAGAACTACACATGTTCTTACGGTTGTGATACAAATCATGGCAGACACAGTCAATCCTCGCCCGTTCGGACGGTATGAAATCGATTTGCGTACAGACAAACGGTACCAGTGGTACTCCAGGATGACAGTGTAGCTTTCCTGCAATACTTCGGCGAAAATCGAATCCCATCAGCCCTCCCCTTGACAGTTTGCAGGCCTGTGGCAGGTACCGGCAACAAATCATAATTTTAAAACAAAACCCCGCTCTTTCCACAGTATTTTCATGGGTTCTGCAGATACCCATACTGTATTCGTCTTTTGAGCTGGATGTTCATGGTCAATATCATTGGTTACAGGTTTGCAGATTGAAATAACTTTAAAGCTATTGGTGATGATGGCTTTGAAAGCTGATACCGTTGGTACGAAGGTGAGCACTTGCACCAACGGTAGACGATGTAATGGCTCAGCGGCTTGTCCCGAATTGCAGTTTGGTTCTGAGGATCGTGTGAAGTAGCGTTGCTTGAGATCAAGTCAGTTATGACGAAAATAATGGGCTAAATTTAGGAGCTCAGCAATTGTGCTCGACCTTTTCTAGTTGAATTCAAACGATTAGAGTTTTTGGAAGCACTGAAGTAAGGCTATGGTTCTCTTTCCCTGGCTTGCATCTTCCGTGATCTTTCAGTTCGGCTATCGAGTACACGCGCATAACCTTATTTGTCAAACCTTCTCCGGTGATCATGTGCATTTGAATTAAGAGACCAAAGACGTCGTTAATCGTAGTGCTACGCCCTCAGGGAGGGATTCTTGGTACTTGAATGCTTTCCCGATATTATCGGTTGTGTAGTGTGTATATGAACTACGCCCCCCAATGGTGGGTATGGATACGTGGGACACGGTTTTGGGTCAATTGGCGGTTGGCCGCAGTAGTGGATGTTGCCACGAAATGTGGAGTATTTTAGTTGATTTTATTTATTATTTCCACACCCATTTCTGGGAAGCTAGTACTTAGTGCGACGGCGCACTGCCGTCGCACCAGTAAAACTTCCCCAACAAGGGACCCCAACCTGGGGAATTGGCTCTAGTTGTTACCGCTTGCGCGCGTGCTCTACTCCTCCTTGGAGGGAAACGCCGTGAACCACGAGACATCTAACCCCCTTGCAAATCTAAAGAAGCCCATCCTTCGGAGTATAATTGTTCCAATCACATTGGTGTTTCGCCCTGTTTAGGGAGTCCTGTCCACCGGCATTGCCGTATTTGCTCATCGCTCTCGCGACTCACCCTCGCCCACTCTTCCTCCTTTCCCTTCACTCTCCTCCTTTCCCCCTTTCAGGGTAGTACATCCCGCTACCCGTGGCCCTCCTGTGTGCACCCACTCACACTTCCCCACTCGCGTGGAAACATACCTCTGCTGAGGATCACACCCCGCTCACGCGGATACTGATTCTTCGCCTTCACCTCCCTGCGCAAGTCGCGACAGGTGTCCCTGGTCTTAAAAACTGGCTCCGCCGTGCCAACCCTAGAGGGGCTCTACCCAACTGGGTTCACCTCCACGGAGGAAAGACCCCGAGCATCTTTCGGAGTTTCTCCCCTTTTGGGGCGTTGCACCACAAAGTGGTCTCCTGACCTAGAATCGGTTTTTGTTTTCCCTCTTACGACGTTTGTTTCCATTCACCGGAAGTTCCGTGATCATTTTCCGTCGTAACGGTAATTTCTCATGTCGAGAAATCCCTCCGATTCGGAGCCAGTGGTTACGCGTAGTCGCTCCCGCGACAACGCGGACACTTCCGAAGTTCGGTTTGTAACCCGTATCCCTATACGGACAAGTTCCAGCCGTGCTGGTGCCGCTTCCTTGCGGAATGACACCCCCGACCGGGAACCCCGGAACCTCCTTTTGCCCTCGTTATCAACCCCGCAGGGGAATGCAGCATCGACTCCGGCTGTTGCCGCAGTGCCCCAGGCACCCCAGCCTGCTCCCGCTGTTGCGGCTTCAAGCCCCCGTGGACGGGCGATAACACCCCCCAGGGGACTTCCCTGGAATCCCAGGTCCGCGCTCTGTGGACCGCCCATGACACCCTTGTAGGGGAACTAAAATCCCTCCAAGAGGTGGTCTTGGCAACCCCCGTAAAGGACGTTGCCGAGGACCTCCGTATTTTACGGTCTGACGTCAACTCCGTGTTGGAGAGTTTGGGACAACCCGCCACCTTCATCGAAGGAGTTGAAGCCCGATTTGATCGGGTTGATGCCCGTCTGGAGACGCTGGAGCAGTTCACCCTGATGGACAAACTATCCCTGGATGATCCAGTAAACGAGGCATTGCACAACGACCAGCTTGCTGGGAAGAAGAAACGCCGTCATCGACGGAAACACCACCGAAAATATTTGGACTCTGATTCTTCGACATCGTCGGACTCATCTGGAAACCATTCGGTTAGCTCGAGGTCCTTGGACTCCGACTCGGAGGACGAGAAGCGAGGCTACTACTCCCGCTCAAAGCGGTCATCGGCCACTGAAGGTGTGATCCGAACCCGCCAGAAGGGGAGAAGACACCCCGGTCTCCGGGAGTTGAAACCGACAAACCCGGATTACCGGAAGCTTTTATCATACCGGTACTACCGGCTCGACGATTCGTCACTTGGACGTACGCCCCGTGGTACGGGAAAGGTGCGAGAATGCATTAAGCGAACGCAGCTCTCGCTCCGCAACCAGTATTTTACTGGAGAGGACCCAGTCCTAGTACTGGATTTCCTATCCCGCTTTGTAGCGGAGGCCCATATCCTCGGTATGAATGAGGGACAAGCCTATTTGGCTTTACCGTATTTCTTACGGGGAGTGGCGGAGGACCAATACAACTATGTCAGAGGATCTTCACGTGCCTCCGAGGGAGGGGTTACTTGCTGGCCGGAGGCTGTGCAATATCTTCTGCGCTCCTACCCCACAAACACCGCTATCCAGCAGGCTATCCTCGCTTTGCGAGATACACGCCAGCGTGCTGGAGAGACCGAGACCGATTACTCGGTGCGCCTTAACAGGGCTTTCCACAGATTTGGTAACGTATACCCCGCTGGGGAGCGCAGTACCATGTTCATCGATGGTCTTGACCCGGCAATCCGGAGTTAACTTACCCGTTATCGGTAGGACAAGCGGAGGATCACCTATCTCGAGCTGGTCCAACACGCCCGAGCGGAAGCGGATGCACTCCGTGCAAGAACTACGAACAATCGGTCTAAATCCGCCAAGGCGTTGTTGCTGGAAAGCGAAGCTTCCTCACTCCCGCTCACCGCGGATGGGAACCCTGGATAGGGATTTGATACCGTGCATTTGGTGCAGGAGGATGGTGTGTCGATATCCACCAGTGATTTACCGTCAAAGACGGAGATAACCCGTGATACGGGAACGGAAGACCCTGTTTTGTACGGTGGAAACAGTCGGGTTCAACCCCAACGACTCCCGTTTTCAAACGGTCAATCCCGTTATCAACGGCCTGGATGGACTGACACCCGCCCTGCATTTCGCTTCTCCGATACTCGGAATAATAGTCCGCGTGTCGCGGTGTTGGCTCTCATCTGCCACCTTTGTTATCCCCATGGCCATACCTTGCCCTCAGTGTATCTGCTCACTGAAGGATATGGCCAAGGTGGTGGCAAACTACGAGGCCCTCACTCCAGAGGAGAAACGTTCCGTCCCGACGGCTTCCTACCTCCGTGCTAAAACGGACTTTTCCCATGCCCTACCACAGACCCCGCGTGCGCGGCAAGCTTCATACGCCCCGATTCGGGAGATCACGCAACCATCCGTTGCAACCCCCGCTTATGCGGATAGAAACCCCTGTCAACGGGATGAAGCACTCGTTGTCGAGGAACCCAACCCACCGCCGAAGGCGGAAAACTAACTGAGGGAGTCTCCGCTTTGGGCGAGGCGTCCTCGCCTCGCTCCACGGTGAAAGTCCTCTCGAAGAAAGACACCGCTGACGCGGACTCTGCGCACCTCGGTGTGTATCGTCGCCCGTGGATACGGATTAAAAATCCCCGGATTCCCGGTAGAGTCTTGGTCTTCGCTAAGCGCAATTAAAAGGTCTATGCCGACCTTGGCCTTGATCCACAGTTTATGGTGAGGTTTCTCACCGTCCTGGATACAGGTGCAGGCCCCAACGATGTTGTGGAATCATTGTTACCCCCGCTGGTGCGGTCTTGTATCCGCTCTGACGCGGTCCCCGACATTTCGGATGCGAACAACAATCCGTTACAAACGTTGGGCACATTGGCCCTCGTCGTGAGACTTGGTACCTCTGTGGTGAAGTTGGACTTCATCGTTTGCCGTTCATTGGCAGCACCAGTCATACTGGGATGTGATTATGGCGACAGATATGTGGACGCAATCAAGCCCCACCTCGGGCGGGTAGAACTTGACGACGTATCGTCGGTTCCGATTGTTCCCCACCCGCTAAAGCGGTCCTCTCGGAAACAAGTTCCGCTCCCTGCTGCGCAGGAACCACCGCCCGCGTCCTGCGAGTCCACCAAGCTCCGCGTCGCTGCCTCGGTTTCTATACGGCCTGAGTCCCAAGTCTGGGTGCAGGTAAATTCCCGTCAACACGGTCTTTGGGTTATACAACCCCTCACCTCGTTGTACGAGAAATCCCAGCTGGCGCTGGCTAATGGAATTGTCTCCATTTCCCTGGATGTTCCTTTCCGGATATTTGTTGCCAACCTTGGCAAACACCCCCAGTATCTGGTAAAAAACCAAGTAATTGGGAGTGTAACCCCCCATCTTATGGGAATGCTGCCAAAGAAGATGACAGCCGCAGATGTACTCGGCGTTACCACCTCTTCTGAGGAATTCGCCTTGCCGTCCGAAGACGTCAAGTCTAAGGAGGGGGAGGAAACCGCTACTTCAGCGTCGAACATACCGAGTAACTCGGAATTGCGAACCACATCTGTTCCACAGGACAATGCTCCATCGAGCAACGATCGGATTGATCCTGAAAAGGCACTTGAAGCGCTGGACTTCAGCCACGTGCCAGAGTCGCACCGCGACAAACTCTGTACAATGTTACGGGAATTCACCACAATGTGGGATGGCTCGCTTGGCGAGAGTGATGCAACGGAACACCGGATCGATTTATTCCCCGGTGCGCGACCGGTTGCACAAACCCCTTACAGGGCAGATCCGAAAGCTCGGGAAGAGGAGCAGTCCCAGGTGGCCAAGATGCTCCGCGCAGGTGTGATTGAGCCTGCTCAATCACCCTGGGCATCCCCAGTTGTACTGGCTTTGAAGGCCGACGGAACCTGGAGGTTCTGTGTCGACTACTGCCGGCTCAATGCCGTGACTGTTAGGGACGCGTGCCCTATCCCTCGTATGGTCGAGTGTATTAACTCCCTCGGAGACGCCACCGTTTTCACGGTTCTCGATGCCAATTGGGGATATTGGCAAGTACCTGTCAGACAGGAGGATCGCGACAAAACCGCATTCACCTGCCACGCAGGAACGTACCGCTTCAAGCGGATGCCACTTGGGTTAACCAACGACCCCGCCACCTTTCAGCGTGCAGTAGATATTCTACTCAACCGCTTTAAGTGGCGGAGTTGTCTGGTCTACCTTGATGATATTATCCTCTTCTCCAACTCGTTGGACGACAATCTCACTCACGTCCGAGAGGTGCTGACCGTACTCTGCGATGCGGGAACTACCCTCAAGTTGAGCAAATGCGAGTTTTTCACACATAATGTGAAGTATCTGGGTCACATTATCTGTACTGGACGGTTAGCGATCGAGAAAGCTCGAGTCAAATCCCTCTTTGAGGCGAAGGTGCCCCGTACTCAAACGGAACTGCGCTCCTTTTTAGGGCTGTTCAAAGTCTATCGACGGTTTATCCCGAACGTTTTGGATACCGCGGCGCCCCTGAATGCGTTGTTGCGAAAGGGGAACCCCCCAAAACTGGGAACATTTACGCCCGAGCAATCGGAAGCCTTTAACTCCTTGAAGGAGGCTGTCACATCAGCACCAATTCTACATCTCCCAAAACTTGGGTTGCCATACTCCGTAGATACGGACTCGAGCGACTACCAATTCAGGTGTGCTCTTTTTCAAACCACCCCCGAGGGGGAACGACACCCAATTGGTTATTGGTCGCGCTCGCTCAATGTTCATGAGCGGAACTACTCCGTATCGGAGAAAGAGTGCCTCGCCGTCGTATGGGCGATGACAACTCTGCGCCCCTACCTCATGGGAGTTCACTTCACCGTGTACACGGATCATTCCTCATTGAGGTGGTTAATGAATATCTCCGACCCGTCGGGACGCCTCATGCGCTGGAGACTCTGCCTCGCGGAATATGACTTTCAAGTCATTTATAAAAAGGGCGCACAGAACACCCGAGCCGACGCCCTGTCGCGGTTACCCACAAGTGGGGAAGCACTCCCAACGGAGGATGATGAAGTCCCATGTTTCATGGCCATAGACCCGGATAGTCCGGAATGTGCCGTCGAGGCTAGGCCAGAAAACTGGGACGAGAATGCTGACTTTGACGACCTACTCGCATCGCGAGGTGAATCTGAGAACCCGTTACCGGGAAATTTTGTACCGGTTTCACCGGAAGAGATGATCCGAGAACAGTTCGGTGACCCCTTCTGCACGAGGATTCGTGCCCGTCTTCACGGTGGTGAAGATCTCCCTTTCCGGGTGGACGACAAAGGCTACCTCGTACGGAAGGTCGAAGCCCGCCCACAGATTTTGGTACCTCATTCCCTGCAGTCGCGGGTGTTACATCTATCATACTACGCCCCCATTGGAGGTCACTCAGGTGGGAGGAAACTCTACCTAACCTTGCGAAGAGATTTCTATTGGCCCGCCATGGCGGTGGATTGCTACGCCACCGTGCGGTTTTGTAGCGAATGCGCGAAGAATCGCGTGAAACTCCGCAAAATTGCGAAGAAAATGAAACTATTCCCCGCAAGGGCGCCGCTCAAGTTTATCACGATCGATATTCTCGGACCACTACTCACCACGAAACGTGGAAACAAGTTTCTACTTGTCATTACCCACCGCTTTTCTAAGCTGGTACGGACTGTCCCTCTTCGGAGGATAACCGCTTTCACGGTGGCCCAGGCTCTGGTGACGCACTGGATTTTCGTCTACGGACCCCCTGTGGAGGTATTCTCCGATAACGGGAAACAGTTCGCGAGCAAGTTCTTCCAGGATGTTTGTCGCATCCTGGATGTCAAGAACTTGTTCACGACTACCTACCACCCCCCCAGTGTAATGGGCAAGTTGAACGGTTTAACCGGATGTTACTCGCGGTGTTACGTTCCTACGTTGCAGAACACCCAAAGAACTGGGACATGTACGCTGATGCGTTAACCTACGCGTACAACACGCAGGTACACCGGACTACCGGAGTTTCGCCATTCTAGTTGATTCTATCTAGAACACCCCCACCTGTGGCGCTGGAACCCCAAGCTACCTTGGACGATTTCCCACCAGTGGGTATCTACCGGCAGCAATGGAAGCAATGGCTTTCCAAGCTGGTCCCCGTTGCGCGGAAGTCTATGGCACAGGCCCAAGCCGCTTACAAGCGGGATTTTGATGCTCGCTTGCGAGGGAAACCGTCCCCGACTCGGGTGAATAACTACGTCTTCAGCAGGAAGGAGTACTACAACCCGGAACGGGAGAAGCGCCATAAACTCTCGCCTGTGGCAGATGGACCATTCAAGGTCATCTCTGTGAACACCGACACTGTCGTGGTAGAGATGGGCGACACGCACGAACGGATTTCCCGTGATCGTGTTGTCCTTGCCCCTCCTCCCTCGTCAGAGGTAGTCCTGGATCCAGGGAACCCCGTTTCTACGTACTCTGCAACACCGGAATCATCCAGGAGTACTAGGCCTACGGTACTACCACACCCCAGCCGGTGACTCTCGGACCTAACGACCCTCTCCGACTCACCGGCTCAGCCGGGTAATTCGGGCCTCTCAGCGCCCGCCCCTACCACGCCCGCCCCCCTCGCGCGAATTTATACCCGCCAGGCGGGGAATGTTATCCCTTATCCCGCCGCTCCGTCTAAGGAGGGGGAGGAGAACAATCGTTTTCGAGGAACGATATCGCCATCGCAACGGGAAACACGGAACATACGGAACACTGACCATGGAGAACGGAGTATGTCACACGACACTAATCCCCCGTTCTCGGGCAGTTCTGCGCAACAAGAACCAGACGCGCAGGCCCCGCAAAAGCGGCAATTATACCGTGCTACACGGGAGGTTGAAGCGCAACTACCGCACACTTCTGTCAGGGAAAAAGGCAGCCAAACCGCAGTCGAAGCTTCAGGCCCTGGCGCGCAAGCGCCGGAAACGCCTCCCGTCGTTGACGGAATCGAAGCCCCCGCTCCGGGGAATAATTTGCGCCAACTTCCACAACGCTGCGGCGAAGAACCGAGGAACTCGGGAAAAACGCGCGCCATCGCACGCTCGAAACCGGTCGTACCGGACGCTGCCCCTCCTCATGGAGACGGTGCACCGCGCTTAGCGGCAAGGCCCTTGAAAAGGATGTCATCGGCACCTGCCCGGCACCCTCAAAAGGGGAATTTTGACCAAAATACCGGTGTACCGGAGTTAGCCCCAGGCAACCCGTCAGTAACCGGGTACACCACGGCTTCGCCGGAACGTATGGTGCAGAGCGCTCGTGCACCTGGCAGGGAGGCGGAACGCTTACCAATCACCGTGTCGCACGGGACCCCGCAGAGGATGTCGCAAACGCCGTTCCCGCATACGCGGCAAGAACCCCGCAAGCTCGCGGTTCGCGAAGAAGACCGCACTCGCGGAGTTCAAGTCCCCCGCCGACTGGCGGTTCACCCGGCCTACCGTGATGACGGGAACAACGACGCCCCTCTGGTGAATAACTTGGCGGTGAAAACCATGACGCCAAACACCCCCTTGAGGGATATCCTCCCGCACGAGCAGCAACCGCTACCACAGCGCACGGCTACGCCGGAGTTATCGCCGAACACCCTGCTAAGGGACATTATACCGCACCGCGGGCAACCCTCACAAGGGAATGCAACGACCACCCGGCACGGCCGGCAGGTCTACGAACGATAGTTTGTAGTAGACCGACTTGTCGGACACACCGGGGACCAGGATGGTATTCTACAATACCGCGTCCGCTGGTACGGGTATGACCCCAGTGGGGATACGTGGGAGCCAATTGAACACCTCCCACGATCGCAGGTCGTGCGATACCACCGTCAAACGGGAACTGCAGCCCCAGCCACGCTGGTTAATGCCCAAGTCGGGTAACGTTGCCGCGCGAGCGGAGGGTAGTAAGAAAAGATAGCAAGGGAAAGTCCGTCCAAGACGGGGAATTCTAATTGGAAATCACCGTCCGAGACGGGAAAGTTCACCTAGTGGAGTAGCAAGCTCCATACTACACTACACTAACTGGCATAGCCAGGGACGGAACACCAGGAAACTGGACAAAAGGGGCTCACTCCTCGCCGTCGCCCGGGGCGTAACCACCAGCGAGGCGGTAGGCCAACGCGTCTGCCATGGCGGTGACTTCCCCGGAAGGGTGTCTGAGCCATCCGCATAAGCAGTGACCAATCCCTCATTGAGGACAGCGACCGGGTGAAACCACGGGGCAAGGCACAGGCGCGACGCGTGATTCCGATTCATCGGGTTGAGCCCCACCAGGGTGTTGTAGGTTGGCCAGTTGAACGCCGGAGTGGTTCCGGAGGATCCCACCGAAGGTGGTAGTGCGAAGGGATGGTCGGCTGCAGCAGCCACATTCCCCGGTTTTACCGGTTGTTGATCGCCCTGAGGCAGAGGAACTGACCGGAAACCGGTGGTGTATCGCCCGAGAGACCTCGGAGGCTGGCTGTTGTTGTTGATGTTGTTTTCGTTTTTCATTTCTCCCTTTTCGAGGGTGGTTGTTGTTGTTTGTCAAAGTGCGCTCGGTGACGAGGAAGAGCGGAGGCGAGGAGAGGAAATAACAGCTGCAGTAGCAGGGGGTGGTGACTCTGGTGCAGAGGGACTTACCGGAGAACCAGAGACGGCGCACACGCTTTTATAACCCATTTCCGTCTGGGAACCCTCCGCGTGCGCGGTCGTTTTCCCGTCTTAGGGGTGGGATATGTAGTGCAACGCCCTCAGGGAGGGATTCTTGGTACTTGAATGCTTTCCCGATATTATCAGTTGTGTAGTGTGTATATGAACTACGCCCCACAATGGTGTGTATGGATACGTGGGACACGGTTTTGGGTCAATTGGCGGTTGGCCGCAGTAGTGGATGTTGCCACGAAATGTGGAGTATTTTAGT
The DNA here is from genome assembly GCA_003194525.1 of Gracilariopsis chorda. Taxonomy (NCBI): domain Eukaryota; phylum Rhodophyta; class Florideophyceae; order Gracilariales; family Gracilariaceae; genus Gracilariopsis; species Gracilariopsis chorda. The sequence continues at coordinate 134,004 of NBIV01000089.1, forward strand.
TGATTTTATTTATTATTTCCACACCCATTTCTGGGAAGCTAGTACTTAGTGCGACGGCGCACTGCCGTCGCACCAGTAAAACTTCCCCAACAAGGGACCCCAACCTGGGGAATTGGCTCTAGTTGTTACCGCTTGCGCGCGTGCTCTACTCCTCCTTGGAGGGAAACGCCGTGAACCACGAGACATCTAACCCCCTTGCAAATCTAAAGAAGCCCATCCTTCGGAGTATAATTGTTCCAATCACATTGGTGTTTCGCCCTGTTTAGGGAGTCCTGTCCACCGGCATTGCCGTATTTGCTCATCGCTCTCGCGACTCACCCTCGCCCACTCTTCCTCCTTTCCTTTCACTGTCCTACTTTCCCCCCTTTCAGGGTAGTACATCCCGCTACCCGCAGCCCTCCTGTGTGCAACCACTCACACTTCCCCACTCGCGTGGAAACATACCTCTACTGAGGATCACACCCCGCTCACGCGGATACCGATTCTTCGCCTTCACCTCCCTGCGCAAGTCGCGACAGGTGTCCCTGGTCTTACAAACCGGCTTCGCCGTGACACCTCCGGGAGGGCTCTACCCAACTGGTTTCACCTCGTGAGAGGAAGATCCCGAACGTCTTTCGGTGTTTTTCCCCTTTGGGGCATTGCACCACATTAATCATTGTCAAACTGGGCCAGGTTTACACCATTTAGCAGCTAACATTCTTGGAACTTCTGGGTCGAAGTTGTAGAGGAAGAAGAAGGATAGACGACGATGTACTTCGAAAATGATGACAGAATCTACCAAATCAATAACGGCAGAAGCTCTCTCTTAAACAGTAGGTCTTGCACGGCACGCGCCTAAACATAAAATTTGCTCCACATTCACGTTTTATGCATGTAAACAATAATTCTCTTAACGTTCATTTGCCAACTTTCCCTTGATGGCAAACAAATAAAAACTATTCCAGCTTTCACAGGCGATATCGCTCCGATATCATTCCAAGTTGCTTGCCTTTGCAGAGCTGGCCGGGGGTGACTTTCCCAGCCTTAACCGAAAACCCGCTTATACTTAGTGAAACAATCGTCAAAACGCTCTTGTTTTGTTTTCGATAGACTGTTCTCTCTGCAGTCGTCTACCGATTTGTCCATTGCAGCTCTTATATCCAAATCCAAGTCTCCGCCGACATCCAGATACACATGTTCATCATCGATATCATTCTCGTCCTCATTCGCGGCACCTTGCACTATCCCCTGCCCTTGAGTAGAGAGCAGTGAGATCTTGTTGCTATCGTGGTGTCTTTCGAGCTCAATCTTCGATGATGCCTTTGGTGCAATGCCCAGTGATGGGAAAACACGCCGAAGATGTTTGAGATCTTCCTCTCACGAGATGAACACAGCGAAAGAGCCCTTCCAGGTATTTCAGGACAAAGTCGGGTGTAATCCGCTGTCAGCCTTCGCGACTAGCGCAGGAAGGTGAATGGTGAACCTGTAACACAGTGCAATACTCCGTCAAGGAGTAGTGGCTCCCCACAGTGGCGCACACATGACAGTTGTCGGTAGGAGCCGCAGATAGCCGGAGCTACTCTAAATAGGAAAGCGGAAATGCACAGGAAAACGAGGGAATTGGGATATGGAAAAGGAACGACAACGAGTGACGCAAGTGGCTCGGGGGCCTGGCACTGCCAAGAAATATACCTTATACACGGGCGAAACCACAAAATTGATAACAATCCTCAAGATGTGTGTCTTGGCAAGCAAGGGGGTTGAGAACTCCGTAGGCAACGGGATATCCCTCCTAAATGGAGTTGAGTACCGCCGAAGGCGTAAGAGCTCAGAGACAAGTTCCTGAAGTAGAACACCCTTGTTGGGGAAGATTTAATGGTGCAGCGGCCGTGAGGCAGGCGCACTAAGTATTTTAGCTTCCCTAGTGTAATAACTACATAAATAGAAAAATGAATCAATATATAATAACCCCCCGTTCCCCATCTAGCTTTGCCCGCAAGCCTTGCCACCGTCCGTGTCCCACGTGTATCACCAGTGTACCGGGCCAGCTCCTACTCATAGGCAGTGCCACCTCGCAAAAGGGAAAGTCATGTACGAACATGTATGAATGCCGGTGTAACGGGGAGAATTACCAAGTCCCCAGATATCCCTCTTACGAAACGTGCTCTTCAATGAGTACAGTGTTGGGATATGAACATCCTGTCCGACGCGAGACATTAAAGATGCGAGCAGTACGCGGTTGTTCAAACCTAGGGCGTTCAAGAGCTGTCTGCCTATCACAATCCCGGATGTCTGCTCATTCGCCACCAACCAATCAACATTGCGAAGGATCATGCGCTTGCCATGACGGATTTCTAGCATCCCGTCCGCAGTGACTTTGAGATCGCATGTGATTGGTGGAGCAGAATTGTTGAATACATCAAATGTGGCCTGTCGTGTGAGCTTATGAATAGACTTCACACCCTCGAGCTTGCAAATCTGGTCGTACACATCCTTTGGTAGGATGTTTGCAGAAGCACCCTGGTCTGCAGTGACTTCTTTCTCAAGTTCACCGTTACAGAAATATGCGTCGAAGACTGTGGAGGATAGATGCTCATCGTCACCAACCTTTTTCACAGAACTTGAGCCTTTTTTCGACGCCTTTCGATTCTCTCTGAATGCTTTCATCAGCATCTTGACTTCTTCTGCAGTGGATTTCTGGCAGTCACGCATGTAATGCCTCTTTCCCTTACACTTCGCTGTATTCAAGCAGAAAGGTGTTTCTCGTTTGGGTTTAACATTGCGATTATCGTGTTTACTGTCTCGCTTCCGCTTGTTGGATGGCATGGTGGGCTGCTGGTCGATAGGAAGAATTGAGTCGTTTATGACATCTCTTTGGTTGCGATGCACACATTCGTACTTCTCTGCCTCTTCTTTCAGTCGCCTCACGTAAGCTCCAAATTCCTTCTTGTGTAGACCAGCATGCGATTCAATTCGCAGAATGGATTCCTTGTGATCCTGAAAGCGATGCGGTCGTACGCGCTCACGAATGTGTTTGATAGCAACTTCAGGATTTTTCGTTATTGCATCACTGTATCCATGATCACGGAGAGCGTTACGGTATTACTACCAAATTATAGACTCGTCCTTGAGCATCATCCATATCCATGTCCATCTTGACTTTTTTGATAGTCTTGTCCTAATGATCAACTAGATTCTTGCTTTGAGCTATCTTCGACTTCTCTTGGAGACATTTTTCAATCATATCGTCGTGAAAGTCCTTAAGAAAAGCTGCATCTATAAACTTTCCCTCAAGCATAGTCTCCAACACTGTTTCAGTTACACTCATCTTTAGTGACACTATAATTGATGTTGAGACAGTCCTTGTTCTTTTCGGCGATCTGTTCTTCATAGCGCTTGCGCATGATTTACGCAATTGAGGCTACATCGATCTGCTGTAGCTGCGGGGGCTCGATTCCCACGACAGTAGTCTGCTGGACGTGAACTGCGGTGTCCGTGGCTTCGTTCTTCTGCGTCATCGTAAAGCGCAAAATCACACAAACATTCCTGCAGAAAAGTTATAACTATACGGATTCGCGGGACTTCGCGCGATTCGCTCGCAGACGAGCAGCACCCAAAGGTCAATGGATCAATGATGAGCTCTTCTCTCTCCTCTCGTCCCCCCGGCTTTAATGAAGTAGTGTAGACTTCCAACATTCTAATTAAAAGTTGGGGGCACTGGCTCCACGGCGCTCAACATAACCGACAGAAACTAACAGCGAGTTCGTGCGCGCCACAGCGACGATGATTCTTTTGTCCGGAAGAACTTGCAAGCTCTTGAAATGTAAGTGACTTCTGTATCCCTCGAAGATAAGATTAGAATACGCGCTGTTGCTTTCTTTGGTTCTGGCCTCATCCACAGATCTGTTTTCCAAGTCTTGAAAGATTCTTATATCAACCCTCGGTGTTTCTGTCTGGTATAGGTGGCAAATGGGCAGTAATTCATGACATGTTTCGTAGCTGCCGCTCTCAGTTTTGCGATATTGGGCCTGTTTTCCCCAAAACACAATCACTGATTTGAGAGCTGAAAAATCAGCATAAATAACTGGCATTACCGTGACCCGGTCTCCTGCTTCTTTGATTTTGCTCACTTTATAAATCAAGCCGCACCTATGCGTTTTACTCCCAATTGATTTCTTCCCGCTTCTGTCGTGAATATTTCCAAATGAAGGTCTTGATTGATCAATTTTGAACACTTAACTACGATATGGTATGCTGTAACTCTTCATTACGACATTTGGAATTGCCGTAAAACGCCCAATATTCTCCGGGATAATGGCAGTGACGCGGTTGTACTCTATGTAATGGATTGGTTGATAATTCAACTCATGCCGTTAACAGAACAGCCGGAACATTTTTCGGATGGGCAGCAGTTACCGAAGCTGATTTCCCGTCGGCGGTGGAGTGGGAGCGTCGAAATTTAAGATGCTTTAAGGTCAACGAGACAGGTCTTTGCGGGGTGTTGTTACTGGCATACATACGCTCCATTTCTGCGATGGCATGTTCCTCATGGTCGGAAAACACTTTTGGCCTGCCTGGTTTGTTCACCTTAAGGCATATCTGTTCCGCTGATGTTGGTGTGGCATCGTTAGTTACGCTGAGCCGTTTGATATAGTCATTTCGTATGCGGTAACACGTTATTCCGTATTCTTCAGCAAGTTTATGCGAAGAACATCCATGTGTAAAACTTTCAAATAACACTTCTTGAAACCATTCATAGAGAGCGAATAGACTGGAGGAAGAAGCCATTTTAGTGTGTCATAAGTTGGTACAACAGGAACGATGGAACATATTCCTGGCCGTTTCTACTTGCGTACAGTTCCCGAAATTCTAATAAATCCACCAAGCCACCGGCCTTGCTCGTGAAAAGTAAGGCCGATCGACGGTGGAGTAGTACATCTGAGCGTAAAGACTATTACAGTTAACGTCATCAAAAGGGCCAAAAGTGCAGAGTAGACCCTAGTAAAAACTTATGTAGACTATACAATGTGAAATGCGAAATAGATCCACGAAATTCAATAAATCCAAACACTTGTTTACTATAATTTGGCGCCCTTTTTTTGCCATTTGTAAATGAAACTAAGCCTAATAGAACAACACCAAACGGTTTCACAGTTCTGAACAAAGAACGTCTAAACAACAGTTGCAAAAAATGCCCCGCTGCAAAGCTATTACGGACAGGGAAAAGGCATCATATTAGCTCAAAATCATGAGTTATTCATCCAAAGAGACATTGCAGAGGCTATCAAGCGCTCTAGGGTAGCCGTGCAAAAGGTCTTAAACAACTTGAACAAATCCAGCTGAAAGTATTCGCGAGCTAATAACCGAAAGGTTTCGAAAAAAACAGAACGGGTGATAGTTTGCAAATTTTTAACCGGAGAACTCAGTGCAAATGACATTCGTCGAGACATTCAACTCCCCGTAACAACTGGTCGAGTACAGCAGATATTTCACAAATTTCCACACCTGAAGTACAAAATAATCATGAAGGGCCCTTACATGAAGGCAGCACACAAAAGTAAACGGATAAAGTTCGCTAGAAAGTAACTTTAGTCTGAAGCTATCGATTGGAAGAAAGTTATTTTTATGGATGAGAAAAAGCTCACTTTGGACGGCCTTGATGGGAACTGCATGCATTAGCATGATTTACGTACCGAACCAAGAGGGTTTTCTAAACGGAATATGGGGGGTGGATCGACCATGGTTTGGGGAGGAGCTATTTATTACTATGGTGCGCCGCAAGTAGTCGAATTGAATGGGAACAAGAACTCTACGGACTATGTGAAAGTACTTGAAGAGAAGCTTTTACCTTTTGCTGTAGAAACACTAGGTGAAAGTTGGACTTTAGCGCACGATGGTGCATCTATCCATCGTTCTAAGCTTCCAAAAGGGTGAATTATACGCAAAAAAGTTGATGTTTTACAGTGGCCGACTCATAGTCCGGACTTGAATTTAATTGAAAATGTGTGGGGTGTATGGTAAGGGTCGTGCATCAAGTTTTTAAGCAGTTTAATACTGTGGACGAGCTTGGTGCTAAAATCGAATCGGTATGGAACAATATCGAGGAAGCTCTTATACAGAGACTCTACCGTTCTATCAATAATCGTCTACTATGCGTGCTGGATGCAAATGGTGGACCTTCTGGCTATTGATTGTGTTGTTTTGTCTACAAAGTTGTTTTTGGACTTATTGAGTTTCGTGGATTTATGCTAAATTTCACATAGTGAAGTCCAAATATGTCGTTGTTTGAGTTCTACTTTGTCGTTTTGCTACTACCAATGCAAAAACTCTACTCTTGTACATGTTCTGAGCTACTCAACAGATCCTCACTGGCCTTGCTCTTCACGAGCAAGGCCGCTGGTCTGTTGGACCTATTTGAATTTCGGGCAGTGTATTGGTTTTTTGGCACTACATGTCTCTTGGAAAGTTTTCGTTGAGATAGAGATTGAAAGAGAGAGTGAGATTGCGGTTTGTAGTTAGTTGACTTTCTTGTAAAGCATATGAGTATTGTTTTGAACTTGGAAGGACCTGTCTTTCTCACACCATATTGTGTAAACTATTCATATGAATTTGCCTACTCTACGCCCATCGGGAGGCTTCGAGTCTTATAATGTCGCCACAGGAACGTGAATGTCGTACCCCGCTGCAACGCGCGTGAACACCTCGTGTAGGCCTCCGGCCCCGCTGCCACCTCGCGCAGCTCCCCAGGCCTCCTCGGGCGCTCAGGACCTACAGAGCGCCCCACAAGGCCTTAAAAGAGATCAATAAACAGTCCTCGGCCTTGTCCGGCGTGGGGAGAGAGGACAGTCGAACAGAACGGCAATTGGGTCCCTCTTCGTCCCCCGTCCTGTGCCTGCGTCTCTAGACTTCGCGCGCGCGACCATCTCACATGGCCACACATTCCACAGTGAAAACGATGTCCACATTTGCTCTACTACTGTGGCTTAGACTTTTGTGACGGAAAATACGGCTCAGAGAGGAAAAACCTGGCCTATCACCACCTTCATCTTTGATTTTAGTGATTGGGACAGCTGGTAGCATTTTGTACCGAAGGGTTACAAACCAATCAAACTGGGTAAAGCTTGAATGAACTGGTTGGCTTGTGACCCACAAAGACCCTTTGACCAGGCAACCTTCGGAGAAAATGACGGGGATCATCCGGGCTCCATAGTGGTGGAAGCGAAGTTGGCCACCACTCGAAAACACTTACAGAAGCTGATTAGCAGAGTGCCCCTTTCAATCGAATGTGTCAGGTATAAGTCGTCTCACGTCAAAGCGCTCTTGAACAGTGACTGCGGTTTTCATAAACGTTCACGTTGTGTCACAGAATACAGCACTGGCAATGTAGGAATTGACTTTTGGGAGCGCCAGTAAACTTAGAATCTATATAGGAACCAAGCAATGAATGACTCGAAGGACAATAATATGTTGCAATGGAAGCGAGACGCATTCCAGTGCATCAATTGGAAACCTGTAAGCTCCAGAAACCAAGCCGTTTGAGCGCCTAAAGTTATGAGTCACGGCCCCCACGAGAAACGATGGGAGATTTTGGGAGAAATGTCAAGCGAGCGTATTGAATTTGTTCGCGCAAGCGACTATGTAAAGAGCGCGCACGCAGAGGGTGTTGCAAAGAATCGGAGCATGAGGGCGGAAATCAAATTGAACGTTGGGCACACTGTGTTGAAGACACGACTCTCCTAACATGGACGGACATACATGAACGGCGTTGTAACTCCTACACAGGTGAGTAACTCACCGTGAGTTTCAGTACGTCATGCGCGATCAGCGAAAGCGCCGGGGCGGGGGGGGGGGGGTGTGTGCCCGGCTCAATTCCCGGAATTGTGGTTTTGGGGTGTCGTCACCCTAGGTTAAACGCGCTGAGAGTGTGAATGACGCAACTTGAGCCATACGTTGGCACGCGCAGTGCTGTCCACCCGTTACTCTTTATTGTGCACTGTAAAAGCGCGGTCGGCGGTTCCGCCAGCCTCGACTCCCCGGGGGAGGGAAGAAAGCCGGCTGATCTGTTCAGAGAGGGCCCAAGAGGTAGTCTAGTATAGCGTTGCACAGGTGGCAAGTGGGCGAGATCTACGGGCTGTATTCGCGAATAGAGGCTGACGTGTTGCTTGTTGGCCACAGCGCAAACATGCGGGGTGGGTTATGGGTGTTCAAGGGCTACTGTATGCTATGAAGGAACATTCGTATATGACTGTTGCAATTGCTACTAGCCTGCGGGGATCCTCTTCGCTGGGTGGCACGAACAAATTCAACGAAGCGCTGGTGTGTCACCTCATGCGTATTATTGTTCTGTACGAAACCTTGTTACCAGGGGTACAAAGGTAGGTAACAGTGCACAAGATGTATCTGGCAGCAATCCGTCCATTTGTAAGGGTGGGGAGGTTGAGAATTCTCCAGCCGCCTGGCAGGCGCGCAGTGTGATCCAAAATAAGAGTGCGGTGGGCAAAATGTTTCGTTGAGGAGCCGATCGAACGCACGGGCTCCTCAAGTCGAGTGGCGAAGCTTACGAGGGAGCATATGACATACCGTGTGAAATGAACGGGCGCCGCGACGCGCGCTCAACGCCCGTCGTGTCCGTCGTGTGTGCACGCAGAAAACGCGCGCAGACGGCGAGCGCGAGCAAGAGGGAGAAGCACAACGGGCGGCGGCAAAGTGGAACGGGCGGTTGAACGGCGCGCACGGCGGTGCCAAACGTGCAAGCGATACAATCGTCGTGGCCATACAGTACGCTTGAAACTCGGAACTGGCCACACGCCGCAGTCGCGCGCCCAAACTCTGACGTAACCATACGGCGCGCGCTCGTTGGGGAGCGTCCGCACGTGCGGCACACACGCCGTTTACTGCGCTGGTGGCTATGAAAGGGCGGCCAAAGTTGCGACGTCGTGGCCGATAACAATGATGATGCAGCACTCGAAGGCGTGCGCGCGTACCGATCCCGGTATGGGAGCCAGGTGGTTTTTGATGCGCCCGTCGTAACCGCCCGATGGATTGGCGCGCCTGGCGCACGCTGGGGAACGCCACAATTGTTGAGCGTCCGTCGCGAGCACAGCCGACACGCACGCATATGGCTGTGTGACTTTCGACGCCGTCTCTCTCTACATATATAGTAACATACACGTTCAACAAAACAATACCAAAAGGTTGCAGACCAATGTGAGCGCGCGCGCGCGCTCCATCATCGTTTTCAAAACCGACAAAACTGTTGAGCGACACAGCTCAGCGCCAACAGCGCTGTAGCCCCCTCCCCCCCTCCTCCTCCCCCTTACGTCCCCGTCCCGTCCCGTCCCGTCCCGTCCCGTCCCGTCCCTGTCGGCCACAACAAAGAGTCGAAAACCAATAGCGAAGAAATAAAGTGTCTTGCCCCGAAACCAGCGATCGAACATATCTTGTACCGTGTGGTACACAAGACACAGCACAAAAAGAAAAAAGCGCCTCGGGCTGAGCAACGAAAGCGTGTGTTCACATCACGCGTCAGCCTCCAGCTTGTTATCATCAAATAGCTTGCAGCTTCAAAATATCCACAACCAGCGCGTCCACAAAAAAAAAAACCAACTCCAAACACAGTGCACCAATTGACAACCACCCACCACAGGCGCGCAACAAGCAACAAAAAAAAAACGTTGTGCATTCCCAGAACTTCATCCTCCCAAAATGGCAGCATCGGCCCTACACCGCGTGCAATTGGCAGGTATCCGTCCCTCCCCCAGTAGTCTCATGTGTTCAAACACAATCTTGCCGACGCCGCGTCCGATGCTCTGGCCGGCCGGTAAGGAAGGGGAGAAGTGCACGCCCGCCCACAAGCGACTTTGCGCACAATTGTTCGCCGCCTGGAGCGGGCCGCTAAACGCCACGGTGGTGTCCTCACTGACGAAGAACGGCAGCGTATCAGTCGGGTAGCGAATCTTGATGCTCGGCACAAAGCCCATCTTGGTGCGAATGTAGGTGTCCAGGTGCTCCATAGCGGCGGTGCATATGGCGGCGCTGCCCGACGGAAACTCGGAATGCGGCTGGGCACTTATGAGCGACTGCCAGTCCTCCGCGCGCACGGTGCGGAAGCCAGCAGCCTCACTGACAAAGGCGGTGAAGCGCTGGCGACGCCTGAGGTTGCGAACCAGAGTAAACGGGCGCACGAGGTCATGACGGCGCTTCTCCTTCCACGCAATGACGAGCGCGTCGTGCTGACTGAGCATCTCTCCCAGAAACTGCTGCGCCACTTCAAAGTCATCCAGCGCGCCGGCCGTTTCGTAGAAGGCGGAGATGCCGCCCGTGGACAGCAGCTTGTTGTCCCACCAGCGGGCGAAGAAGCGCTGGCGCGGGGTGAGCGTGGCGGAGGCGTCGAGCACCTCGTTGACCAGCTGCTCGACGCGGGCGCGGTCGCGGCTGGTGATGCGCGGGGCGTTCTTCTGGCGGTACGGGGCGGGGACGCGGCGCGCCAGGATGTGAGCGTCGGAGAGAATGAGCGGGCGGACGGTGAGGCCGAGGTGCGGGACGACGTGGATCTGGTGGGCGAGGCGGCCGTTTCCGAGGTTGAGCTGGCCGGGCACCCAGCGCAGCGGGCGGGTGAGGCGGAACGGCGGGTCGTACGGCGAGTTGGCCGGGCGGTACTCGGTGTAGTCCTCGAAGGGGATGCGGCTGTTCTCGCGCGAGCGGTCGCCCAGCGAGTTCCAGCCGTCGTTCTGGAAGAAGTCGGCAAGACGGTCGCCGGCGAGGTTGGCCCAGCCGTTGAGCGTGGCGGGGTCGCGCGAGGAGGACACGGGCTCCAGACCGAGCGTGCGCAGGAAGTCTGCGTAGCCGTTCATCTCGGCGGGGAACTCGCGCAGCAGGGCGCGGTACGTGGCGTACGACACGAGGATGGCGTTGTTGTCGGGCTGGCAGAAGGCGGGGGGGACGGAGTCGTTGGTGGCGAAGAAGGAGAGCGCGTGGGGGCGACAGGCGGCGCGCGCGTCGTAGATGGCGGCGCCGCCGATGAGGGTGTAGCGGACGACGATGGGGGTCTCGGCGAAGAGGATGCGGGGGGGGGTGAGGGCGCCGGCGGCGTCGTTGATGGGGAGGAAGTTGAGGTAGAGGCGCTCGGCGAGCGTCTGCGCGCGGGCGACGGGGGGGGAGGGGGCAAGGAGGAGGGCGAGGAGGGGGAGGGCGAGGAGGAGGGGCATGGCGGCGAAGAAGAGCGATGCGCGCGCGGGAGTGCAGGGAGGGGGAGGGGGGCGGTGGTGGTGGGGGGAGGGAGGGGGTGGGGGGGAGGGGGCCTTTTGTGGGCGGCGAACGGGTCATGGCGGCGGGGGGGGGGCGTTGTTGGCGGAGGGGGGAGGTGGCGGCCGACAGCGGGGGGGGAGCGCGCGTGTGCTTCGCGGCAGCGCCGTTGCGGGCGTGGCGCGGGCGGTGCCGATGCGAGGCGGCGGCGGCGCGCGAAGGCGCCGCTCGCTGCGGGCGGGGGCGCGCGTGTGGCGCTCGCGCGCGGCGGCGTCCAAACGGTCAGCGCCGCGCCGTCAGCTGCTCGACGGCGCGGCGACAGAGCGCGCTGTTTACAGCGGCGCCGCACAGTCACACCAGACGCGACAGCTGTGACTGTGGCTCCTACTGTAGTACGACCGGGGTGAGGGATACCGCATGGCGTAATGTGTTGGTAGCTATCTGTGACAAGCTCCGTCATAACCACAACTGCTTTGTGCAGAAAGCAGACTGTAGAGGGTTGCGAGGTTTTAGCTCTGAGCAAAAGGTTACTGCCGCTCTTCGACTTCTAGCGTATGGCTGTATAGCACATAGTGTAGATGAATATGTCCGTATGGAAGAATCGCCAGCAGCCGAGTCAATGAAGCAGATCTGTAGAGGCGTCATTGCCAGCTTTTCTACAGCATATTTAAGAGTTATCGGCGCTGCCGACGTTCAAACCATACTCAGAAGAAGCCGTCATCATGGATTCCCAGGTTTAATTGGGAGTAATGATTGTTCAAAATGGTTGTAGAAAAATTGTCCAGTGGCGTGGAGATGTAAGTATCAAGGTAAGGAACGGAAACCAGCGGTGAATTTGGAGGCAATAGCTGACGATAAACTATGGATTTGGCACGCATTCTTTGGCACGCTCGGAAGCGAGAATTATATAAACGTACTCGAAACATCTCCGCTACAAAACAAAATTTGGAACGGGTCCTTCCCCCCAAAAGATTCTTACACTCTGAATGGAAAGGAAAAGCATGTACACTACTTTTTGTGCGATAGCGTGTACCCAAAGTACCCCTTATTTGTTCATACGATTCATTAACCAGTCACCGAGAAGGAAAGGAACCTTGCAGAATGGCAAGAGGGGAAACAAAAGCATGTACAACGTGCTTTCGGTGTGCTGCAAGGAAGATGGCATATAACCAGGCCCGTACATGTGACTGACTGACTACCACCCAATTTTAGGTGACTAATGACTGACTGTCTACCGACCCGGTTTCGAAGTCACTCGAAAGTCACATTAATCTTACAATTGCGTACGTGTACATGTATCAAAACCCAAGCGCACGTTCAAGCTGGTCGGCACCGTCGCCGCTGCTCCCTCCCTGTCTCTCAGCAACGGCAACACGCGAAAGCGTCGGCTACATACTGCCATCATCCGTCCATTGTCCTTGTGAAACCCACATCCACCCTCTCCTCCTTCCTGTATGTGGAGCAACGCTTTCCCGTCGGTTGGGAGTTGTTCCTATTCATAGGAGTATCCACTGGTGGATTGGTTCGATACCTCATTTATGAGTTGATCCCTCGCAGGATAGCGCTGAGGTGGCACTTGAGGGACCTGGACAGGTATTACTAGTAGCATTCTGGTGACAGATGGTACGCTGTATGCGTGTGGTAATTTCGGTTCCAATTTTGGATATTTAATTTTATGGTTATCGCCACTTTTGGCCCAGAAAGTGGGAACTCCACGTGTATGGACCTCAAGAGGTGTGCTCCAAATTAGTTAATTTATTTAGTTTATTGTGGTGCAACCCTACTTAGGTAATCACGGCTTCGCCGTCAGCACCACCAGTAAATGGCAACCTTGGTTCTCGTTCGAGAAATACTCTTTGCAGAGGAAGGCTCTGGTAAGAAAGGCCCTCGTAGGGATTACGACTCCTCGCGGAGAGTATTCACGAGTGGATTCCGTCTACCATCCCCTTGGGAACATTCAGGCGTCACTACTGCTACAGTATCACCGTGTTCGGTATTGGTTATTTGTTCCACTGTCAGTCTTGGATTCCGCCCCAGTATTGGGTTCTTCGTCGTAGTGTTTACCACATTCCCGTTTGGGATTCGTTCTTTATTTTGGTTCGCCCCGTCCCTGGGTCTGTTGCTGCGTGTTGCACGCCCCGTCGCCGGTTCTCTTGGGTTTTCCCTTTTTCCTTTTGCTTTCCTTCACAGGATATCGTGTCATTATACACTCACGTGTGTACCATCCGTCCTTGGAGTTTACCCTTTTTCTGGGCCATTCCCGAACCTCTGCAGGTATAGACAGAACCATGTTGGTCTTACAAGCCAGCCTTTACGTGGCGCAGAGGGCTCTCTCAACTGAGACACAATCCCATACGGAGCGAGGTCTCGAACACCTTGAGGGTACTTCCCGCTTCCGGGTTTTGATCTACACTGTGAGGATCAACAGCTTCCGATTCCCCACAATCGCCATGTCCAACAAGCGTCAGCACGAACGTGGAGGTTCCACAGATGCGCAGCTTGGCGAAATAACTGAACGAGAAGTCACTGCAAAGGAACTTGTGCAGCAGCCGCATAAAAAAAGGCGAAACTTTGCACTGTAGGCGGTGGTCGTGGGTCAAGTACCAAGACCTCGCTGTGGAGCACCCTTGCTTCTTCGGTTGAGAGCAACGGCAATTCATTTCACTTCTTCTGCAAAGTATGCGACGCCGAGAGAGCCATGAACGGAAATGTCTCGATGAGTAACATTGTCAAACACTATCGGACAACTCATCGCACTCTCTACGATGCGCTCATGACTTTGGAACAATCAAACGCGACGGAAGTCACTATTAGATCTTGTATGGAACGTGAGAGAAAGCGAACCGTACAACGACGCAGCAACACAAGCATCGCTCGTTTTTTTGGCCCGCGGACCGGACAAGAAGCACGACACGTTGGAAATGATTCCTCGGGAAGCTCTCAAGATCTACCAAGCACTGTATTGCAAGCGATCGCCGTTCTTTTGTTCGCCTGCGCTACAGAAACCCCGTTTGAGCGAATGGCTTCCCCTTTGTTGCATGGTGTGGTCGACGTTTTCGGCGGGAGGGCGCAGTTCTCCAGCAAGGCTCAGGTGAACAAAGTACTTTATGACACGTATACCGCTATTTGCTGCATACTGAGGCGTTCTGTAACGAATGCTAATACGGGATCGATCACGGTGGACGGCTGGGGCGCAGCGCTAAGAGCGCCGATTCTGGGCATGACTTGGCATTTCATCGATAGCAACTGGAAGATGCGCTGCGTTCCGATTGCCATTCTTAACATGAGCACTGCCGTCAAGACTGGCCAGCAAATGAGATGCGTCATCGAAGAAGTGCTGGAACAGAGTCCCATCGTCGGCTCCGACGACATACGTGTGTACACAGCGACAAGCGACAACGAAGCGGCGACTGCCCTCGCGGTGGATCTGCTCAGTAATTTCGTCGGCTCCGTTCGGTGCGTAGTGCATACTCTGGCAATGGCTGTGAATGACGTCTTTGAAGACGGAACGGTGTGGAGCAAGTACTTGCAGCATGTTAACAAGGTGACAACCTGTTTTAATCATCACCAGAAAGCAGCACAGCTGCTCTCCCTCAAGCAAATGGATGAAGGCAACACTCAGGACCGCATACAGAGGTTGCAGCATGATATAACGACTCGTTGGAACTCCCGATTTGCGGCCATGTCCGTTTATTTGTGTCGAATCGGTACAATCAATGCTGTAGTACATGAGCTAAACATCAGCTCAGAAGACGTTCCCTCACTCACCACCGAACAGCAGGATGTTCTCGCGGAGTTTATTGCGGTTCTGGCTGAGATACGACGAGTCGCTCGGCAACTCGAAGAGGACCGAAAGGTAACAATTTCCCGTGCCTCGAGATTGCTACCGGAGGTGTATGAGACGCTTCTGATCATGGTGGGTGACATGCTGCCTAGTAGTGCTATGGCTGTGGAAGGGACGCCTGGAGGGGCAGTACTGGATGAAGAAGACAGTATTCTCGATGTTCATGCGTTGCAGTGTCGTCCAAGCCCGGCTCATGCCGACCGTGAGCGTGACGAGGCCCGCCAGATTCGGCTGCGGAAAACGCACCCGAAAGCCCTGGCCATCAAACTAGCAGATCGCATCGGACATCGCCTTGGCGATGTTTGGAAAAAAGTTGACGTTGAGTCGGCAATGTGGGCTCCGAATGACCATGAAGCGACTGAACCTGACCGCGAGATTTTCCGCCCCAGACGGGTCTTGCTATTCCACGTGGCAGCTGTTCTCGACATTAATGAATGCTGTCTGGACTTCATCAAGGCGGACGACTCTGCACGAGAGTCATACATGAAAGTTTTACATGGTGCTCTCGTTCGCGAAGCAGCCGAGCTTGACAGCTCTTTGGCAGCCAATTCGCAAGATCTCGAAGTTGTTTTTGGTCTCTTTCACAAGGGTATGCGTGATACACTTACTACTGCGGGAAGGAGGGAACCGTCTGCAGCACTGTCTTTCTGGAATGAAGCAAATTACGGGTCCGCTCTCATTAGCCCGGTGCCCTTCAATACAATCGCGAGAGCTGCATTGTCGGCCCAGGCCTTCTCCGCTCCAGCAGAACGACTCTTTAGTGATCTCGGTCGTGCAGAGGGCAACCAAGCACAGTCGCTGCTGTCCAGTACCCTCGAAATGATGGAGATGGTACGCGTTTATGTTGCAAATGAGCTCAAGGATATTCGTCTGCCCCAGAGCGGTCGCCTGCAGCACCATGCCGAGGCGTTCAAGCGTTTGGCACACGTTGTGGCGCGCGAGATACGCAACAATTAGAGATGACTTTATTGTGACTATAAATGACTGACTACGGGTAAAAAGGGGCTGACTACTGACTTCGACAGCCCTGAAAAAAGTAGTCACAAATACGGCCCTGCATATACCCCGTCGTCCTTCACGGTTTTGGACAGTCGAATCAATGAGGAATGTTATGTACTGTTGCATAGTACTGCAAAAGATGATGGTGGAAGAAGGACTGACTGAGGAAGAGATGATGCGGTCAGATTCACATCAGTTTCTCCACCAAGTGATAGTTCATGTTGGACCTCCAGTATGGGCTGATAGAAATGGCCATGGGATTGAAGGCTCGATAGCAGGTGTAGGAGAATGACCATTGGCCAAATGCAGTGGTGAGGTAACCATGGGGCTGGGCTGGCAGAGGTCAGAACATTGCTGGCCGAAATGTTCCACGTCGCCAAGCTGGATGCCTATGCTGGAGATACGAGGGGACAGTGCGAGTGCCAAAGCACTGTGGCCATAGGTTTTATTATGTAGCTAATTTTATTTAGTTTTTTAGGATAGTGTCCGGAGGTCAGAGCGCCTCGCCAGCTATATAGGCTGGCTCGAGTGCCGCCGATCTCTGAAGTGTACAGATAAGCACCCTCACCGTCTTCTTGCCGCCATATGCAGCCAGTAGTACTCCAAAGGCCTCAAAGCCATCGCTACCATTCTCGCGACCTGTAGGGACTTGAGATAGTGCCCGGCCATTGCGTCTCGCTGCCAGTTGGTGCCTGCGTCACTAGTAGACCCAGTGGATTGTCACCCCAGTGGCTGGCTCTCTGCCGCTACTACCCCCTAGTAGACTACTACCCCAGTTGGCGAAAAGAAGTAGTATTCTACTACAGCAGGACTATGTCAGGGAGAGCAGTTTCTCAAAGATAAGGCCAGGCAGAGGACTCTACAGCACGATGTAATTGAACATTTATGGGGACTGAAGGGAAATGCATGAATTGAATGATCTCAACAGGGAAATGTAATCTGAAGTCTAGACGCCGGGCGACCGCAGCCTGAGAAATGCTGGGCTCGCACGAGGGCGTGAGACTTCCGTTTCCTGCACTCTCAGTCCAAACATATTATCATAAACGTTCTAATCTCCCGAGTTCATCTTTCGCTCTGCAGAAATGGGTGCAATTGTGTCCGATGGGTTAAAAGACGTGACAAATTCATTACAACTTCTTTTTAATGCTCGCTCCTTTTTCCTCTCTTCTTCCTTCAGGTTCTCGAGCATGCGCTTTCGTGAAATGCGAAAGAACTCCACCGCTTCTGGGCTAATATCAGCCGAAGCAGTGAACAATGCGATGTCATTGTGCCTTTGAATTTCTGCAGCGCGTTTCTGCTGGAAAGCTAGCGCCTCTTTGGCCAACCTGAACTTCTTTTCATTGTGCTTTTGCTTCATGAACTCGACTTTTGCTGCCTTTCTTCCCTTTGGACGTTCGTTTTCCGCAGAAATAAGTGGCAAATCAGCATGCTTGTGGCCGTTACAGTCCTCTGCTTCCTTTGCCAAGTCAAACTTGCTCTCTTTGGAGCTTTTCTGCGAGACAGCCTGTTCGCTATGCATGTCAGTCGAAAATTCGGGTGGGTGCGTAAAACCTCCCAAGCTCCGGTGAACTAAAAGGGCTCCCCAGCATCATCTGTAGGAGATGTCATTCTGATCCCATTGAAATGTGCCGTAGCCATCCAAATCTTGTCTGCTTCGTTGTATTCTGATGGATCAAGTCGCATTACGCGCGCGTAGCATCCAGAGAAAAGAGTACACTTGGGTATTAGAAGCTTAACGCGATCTCGAATGGACTCGTTGGATCGGTTGATGCGGTTTGCGGGCTTAAATATATCGTTTTAGAGCTTCGCTATGCTGTCAAAGAAGAGCTTTTTCTTGCGATCTGTTTCCAAGATAGAATCCTCGGAGGTTTCAATTTAGGCTTTGGCCACTGCCGTGTCTTTTTGCGAAGAATAGCTTGAACCTCTAGTAGAAGGTTCTTTGTTTCCATTTTGTGACTTTTTGTCTTTTAACTGGTTCATAGTGTGGTTGAAGGCGTCTGTTTGGGCAACGTTCGAAGAGATCTGAGACCAGGAAGCAGGGTGCTTCGGTTTGTTGCCGCCAAGATGAATTCTTCTTACCCAATGAGGTCTTTGCACGTGGATACTCATTTGCTTCAAAAATTTTGAACAAGTTCGGACTACCCAAGCAAATGGCAAGCATTTGGCTCAGAAATCTGAACCTGTTCAAAGTTTTGCTCTCTTTTAAGTCCCATTGGAGATGAACTTTGGAGCAAACTACATGTTTACTGTTTTGCTTAGTCCCGGTGGAGATGCTCTAAGCAAATGGCGGTACAGCTCGTTTGCAGGAGTATACAATTAGCTGAATCTACACCTGCGTTGGAATGTTCATCGCTGCTAATACAATCTCAACAGGGGCAATATTCAGCCTTGCAGGTACAATTTTGTACGTGTCATTGCTCAACTATTTCAGCATGATCTGTTATCCACGATTATCTTAATTTCCAGAAATTTATGCGTATAAAACAGAAAGAATGAAAACGGAATGTCAACTTGTCGACAAAGATGTATCCTTATGAGGCTGGCAGATAGGAGACGCCGACTGACGTGCAAAGCAACTGTCAACAGTTAGAAAAACGGCGGGAGTGGTACGGTTTGATGAAGGTTTTGGTGGATTGATGTGTCAAAAAATAAAGGATTGGCTTAAAAACATTAGGGTGGTTTTTGGACGTAGCAAAATTTCAGAGGGACCCACCTCCTGACACGTACACCATCTTTGGTGAATGCTGGTTTGTTTTCCCTAGATCACAACATGTTCTCATCTGCAATAGTCCATTTCCATCTTTTGGGGGTCCGATTCAATTTTCTAGCTTTCAACTCGTAATTCCTACCTTAATGTGATTTTAGAAGGCCCCGTGCGAAGAAGGGAATTCTTGGAAAGTGAAGCACTTAGTCTTACTAATTATAGTCTACTACATTAGAAATTGATAAGTTGCAATTATCCCTCTTTCTAAGTCGACTTAGTAAAACGAATGATTAGAGTGCAATGTTGTTTACTTTGACCTTTGCTCGTGAGGGACGTCAGCGCTCTTCTATAGTCCGGGCTGGCGGAGGGAGGAGAGAGACGGAGTGCCTACGATCGCAGCGGGGTCCTTATATACAACTTTTTACTGTAGTGCTTAGGAGACTCCTCTAATAAATGTAGTTTTGTGTAACTAAAATTAAAAGTGCAACCTATTACAGAATATGTCCTAGCACATGATCACAATTCATGACACAACAAGCCGCGTGCGCCACGCCGCCCACGTGCACACGCGTCCACGCCGCGCTGCCGTCGCGCTCCCGCGCGTCCCCTCACGTCCGCGCCGCCCCGCGCCGCCCCACCGTTGGCCGCCCGCACCCGCGCCGATGGCGACGACGCAGCACACGCGCGCGCTGCGCGCGCTGTTCACCGCCGCTGGCGCCGCTGGCGCCGCCGCCGCCGCAGCCGCAGCGGCGAGCCGCCCCGCGCGCGCCGACTCCGCCGCCCCGGACGCGCCCGACCAACCGCGTCTCCGCGCGCTGCTCGCGCGCGCCGCCGCCGCCTCCGCCGCGTCGCGCGCGCCGCCGGCCGCACCGCCGCCGCACTCGCCGCCGCCGCTCTCCGCGCCCGAGCGCTCGCGCGCGCGCTCCGCGCTGCAGCGCTACTACGCGCTGTCCGACGCCGCGCTGTCCGACGCCGCGCTGCCGCTCGCCGCCGAGAACAAGTCGCGCCGCGTGCCGGCGCACGTCGTGTTCCGCCGCCTTCCGCCGCACGTGGCCGCGCCCATCGCCGCCAAGTTCCTCGTCGTGGGCGGCGGCACGGCCGCGTGGTCCGCCATTCAGGCGCTGGTGCGCGCCGACGGCGTGCAGCCGCACCAGATCGTGCTCGTCGCGGAGGAGCCCTACTGGCCGTACAATCGCACCATGCTCTCAAAGGAGCTGTGGCGCAGCGACATCGTCGACCACGCCCCCCTTCCGGACCCGCCCTCCGTCGAGTACGCCTACAAACATGTGGCGCCGCCCGCCCACATCGCCGTCGTTAACTCAACCGCCGTCTTCCTCGACCCGGACCAAAAGTACGTTCGAACCAAGTCGGGCGTGCACATCGCCTACGACAAACTGCTGCTGGCTACGGGCGCAACGCCGCGCCACGCCACGTCTGTCGCGCCCGTGCTGCGCCACCCGTCCATTCAGCCGTACCTGTCAACCTTCCGCACCTTTTCCGACTACCGCGCGCTGCGACAAACCATAACCTCCCGCCAGCAGCCCGTGGTCGTCATTGGCGGTGGCTTCCTGGGCACCGAACTGGCGCTCGCACTCACCGCCGTTTCAGACAACGTTACGCTCGTCGTCTCGGAGGCAGGCGTCTTGTTCCGCGTGCTGCCTCGCTACCTGTGCCACTTCCTGGCCGCCAAACTGGAGAACGCCGGCGTCAGAGTGCTGCGCAGCGCCTTTGTAAGCGATGCGTCCGAGAAGGACGGCCACGTTACGCTCCAAATAGACAGCACCGACCAACCACAACCAACCTCCATTACCACGTCGCACATCATCGCCGCCGTGGGCGTGGACCCGTGCACGCAGCTGGCCAAGACGGCGGGCCTGGAAATTGACCGCCACGATCACGGCGTGCGCGTCAATGATTTCATGATGGTGGAGCCGGACGTATACGCCGCCGGCGACGTGGCGTCCTTCCACGACCGCTCTCTGGGCCGCCGCCGCGTGGAGCATTGGGATCACGCAGTGGTCAGCGGCCGCATTGCCGCCGCCAACATGGCCGGCGCGAGGGAGCGCTACGCACTGCAGTCCATGTTCTGGAGCGACCTGCCCGCTGTGGACGTGTCGTTCACGGCGGTGGGGCTGGTGGACTCGCGGCTGGACACTGTGGCCGTGTGGAACTTGGAGGAGGAGGCGGTGCGCGACGCGCCGTCCATCAACCGCTTTGCGGACGGCGTCGTGTACTACTTGGAGCGCTCGGAGATTGTGGGCGTGGTGCTGTGGAATGCGCCCAAGGGCGCCGCCGGCCTGAGAAGGGCGAGGGCGCTGGTGGACGCGAAGACGTGCGTGCGCGGCTTGGACGAGCGCACTCTGGCGGCGCTTGTCAATCTGCGGGAGGGGCGCTTCCGCGAGTGCGTGCGCACGGCGCGGGACGCGCCGCTGTGACACGCCGTGAAAGCAACTGCGTCTCTTTGCTGCTGCTGCTGCTGCTGCTGCCGCTGCTGCCGCTGCCGCTGCCGCCTGCGCCTGCTCCGTTTGTAGTACAAACTTTGTACGTGTGCCGGACGGCGCCAACTTGCGTGCAGTGCGCACCGCAATGAATGCTGCCGCCGCTCTCTCTGTAGTAAAAAGTGTTGAACCGACGTCTTTTAATGCACGAGTACACACAACCGTGCCGTTTGCTGTACTGCATTGTCCATAGCACAAGCAAGTGTGTTCCGCTCGCCTCCCAAACTCATTCCTACGCCCCTGTGGGGCACAGCGATCACGCATCACGCGTGATCGCTGTGCCCCACAGGGGCTTGCGTGTGTCCCTCAGCTCTCACTCAGCGCCTCTTTCCTTTTCCCTTCCGCTTCTGGGGTAGCGCGCTTTGGTTTTGATTCATTGTCAATCAGCAGCTGCTCCACCTCGTCAACATTCACACACACAACGTGCTGGCAGTCGTTCAACCGTCTGTTGTACTGTATCGCTCCCAAGGGTTACTCGAAGCCAACTGTTGTCTGGCCGGCCTCCTCCGGCCTGAAAATGATTGTACGTGGGGGTAATGAAAGCTCCATACCTGGAGAGCGTGTGTCTTGCACTTCCAATGCACAGCACGAAACACGCAACTGGGGAAGCGCGGCGCCAAGCACCAAATTTGCAACCACCACGCGCGCAAGTGGCTGCTGCTGCATCCACACAAACACGGCAGGTGCACTGGCTGTGACGCTTCTCACGTGCTGCCCTTTGGGCCGTGTTCTTAACGTGGGTGAACGCCTGCGCGATCGTTCATTGATTGGTAGTGTGATAACCAAAACCACTTGTAGGCCACAAGTCCGGTGTGAATCATGGCAGTGACCCCCATGACAACGCACATATACACCACAGGCAGAAAGCACATGCCGTGAACGACCGACCATGCGCATGAGCACGTCCGTCAACGGTTCGATATCGAACAAATTATTGAATTATTGTACCGTTTGAACGGAAAACGGTTTCACCCTCTGCCAACGGTCCCCTACAGGTTACAACTTGCAACTTACAACGCCAAACTCCATCCAATGCATCAGCACCCTCATCTCATCAGCCTTGGCATGATGAGCCTCATCATCCACACAGCGCGTGCCTGGCTGAGGGGCTGAGCGAATATCATGCCACTATCAATTCTACGTACTATGCTTGTTCCTGCGCTGCTTCTTCTTTTTACTGTGCGTCCTCTCTCTGTTTACGAACGAGTAACATCAATTCTATGTTAGCCCGGGGGTTTGCTAAGGACCCCTACAACCTATAACGCGTTCTTCGTACGATAGCTATTAGCTACAACCCGGAGTCGTGCTACACACACTGGGTTACTACTATACTAAGAATGCATTAGGTGTCTAGGCGTGTTCAACCGCAGAATCGTTTCGTTTCCGAGGACTGTTGCCTTCTTCATTCCACCATTTCATTCAACCTCTAGAGGTCCTCGGGTAAGGGGCACACCACGACAAGGCGATTCGCATGTACCACGTTGGCCGCCAAGAAACCATTGACGACATCCTTTCCGCCCAATCCTCATTTCAGCGGCAAGATCGGGGGTAAGAACCGGCGCGTAACCTGCTGCGGCGTCTGATCCAAGTGTAGATCCTCCGAGAAAACCCTGGAAAAAACCCTGGTCCAGAGGCTCCTTTGGAGCTCTTCCTTCGAGGGAAAAATTCAGGGAAACAGCGGCTGGATCTTCTTCCGGTAGCGGGCCCGTGACCGACTGCGTACGTGCAGTTACGCGGGTGACTTTTCAAGACTATTCACCCAGGTCCGCGAGGGCAACTGGCAAGCTGACCGGTTGCTTGGGCGAGTTTAACGACCTCCCGGGTCGCACTGTGCGTCCAATATGCCTCATTACGGCGTATTCATAGTGCTTTCTTATGAGAAAATCCTCTCCCTCCCAACAAAAGTCTCACAACTTCTTTGGCCACTGGCGGACTATCTCCGCCAAACTCTTTTTCCTCTTCGTTCTGCTGGCGGCAGGAAGCTTGCGTCTCCAACATTCCGTCCGTTCGGCACAGCGAAGCACAAAGGGCTCAGCACAAAGGGCTCAGCACAAAGGGCTCAGCATAAAGGGCTCAGCACAAAGGGCTCAGCATAAAGGGCTCAGCACAAAGGGCTCAGCACTGTTGGCAGCGTGTGTGTTGCAGTCGCATTGTGACGCTTCACGTTTGTCGTGACAACCGACCCATTCGTCACGTCAAGAAAGAGCTCCCACGCTCTCCACGTCAATGCCACGCACGCCGCATACAGCCTCACAGACGTGTATCGCTATATGCACGCATGTGCTCTCTGTCTGCAAGAGGAGCGGACGGGCAGCGGGGGGCGAGAACAACAGGGGAAATGCATGTGCGAGCATAGCGCATGATAGTGCACAACCTTTCCACGGCGAAAGCAACACAACACAGCGAACAACGCTCGTCGTGCTGCCTCCCTCTTATCTCGTGTGCCCTACTGTCCCACCCGCGCTGGTCACGCCTAGTTTAATTACACAGCCGATTCATGCGCGTAATACGTCAGAGGCCCACCACCTTGTGTCGATACCAAATGACACATCGATAGTCCAGTAGCGATTAGTAGACAGACAAAACCGCCCTTCAGTCTTGATTCAATGGATCCACATCGCGCTAAGGGCGGGTGGCAACCGCATACAATAACCCTCTATCCCGACGGACACACCATTCTCATTCAGTCTATGCGTCAGAGACAAGTACACCGCCTCAGGTACAGTAGGAGGACGCCCACTGTCTCAACACCCGCCCCGTGAGAACCCGCCCCGTGAGAGACATCTACCAACGATACCGCTACCTGCCGTTTCATGTGCTCGGCGCCGTCCGCAGTTAAAGCGTTCAAAAGCTCTTTGTACCCTGGCGAGATTCAAACCATGGCCCGAACCCCGAGTCCTGAATCGAACGTCCGCCGTCAGAACGCTTTTGCGGGATTTTCTGTCCGCAGCTTCCATCTTCGTCACCAGAATACGAAAGAAGACTGCTGCTTGCCCCCACCTTCGCGGCCAGGCCTTTTTGTCACACTTGTGTTTAAGAACCGCTGCAAGACTTCCGCACGGCAAGGCAGAGAGAGCGACACCACTCATGGGCTTCCTTCACTCTTTCCCCTGAGCAGTGCTCCATTTGTGTGTGTGTGTGTGTTTACGGGCAGTAAGCCTGTAATCCCAATGAAACAGTAGCTGCCTTTGTTATGTGTAGGTTCTTTCCTGAAGGCCACCAAGGAATTCACGCGCAACTGGGTCCATCGGCATAATCAGAGTAGTGTTGATTTTCGGCACTGTCTACCGTTGGTAACCCTTACCGTTGGTACACAATGTGTACCAACGATACCAACGGTGGGCACATCTGTGGCACATGCAACGCAGCTATGCGATGTGTACTACATGTGCCACAGATCTGCCCACCGTAATTGAAATCTCGGCGTACAATGACGGCCAAATCGGAGAAGATAGGCGTTAGCCTTTTGCCAAGGGTACACTTTGCCGCAGCCGTGATGCGCTCACTGGTTAGTGAAATCTGCTCTACGCTTGTACGGGAAGCCCGGACTCCGGATCCATTTATTAGTGACGCTCACGCGACTCGTTTCGCATACTTTTCCTGTGCTGCAGGTATTCCTCACTGACTGCAACACCCCTTGCTAAAGGTCAACGCTAGATTCTACCGCTTCTCCCCATGTGCAGTCGTAAACGGTTGGTGGATGTGGAGATTTAGATACCGCATTTGTCTTTCTTGCGCTGTATGTTGTCTTGTTGTGTATGTTGTTGTTTAAGGGCCGTGTTGCTAATTCCGAAAGCGCAGTAGAGCTTCTACAACAAGAAGAGCGCTCTGTCACGAGAAGCGGGTGATGTACCCTACACGCCCCGGCCATTTCTGAAGAACGCCCAAAACAGTTGCGTTACAAGGAAAATCTCTCGCTAATAAGGGGCGGCAGCTTAATTCGAATTGACGGTACACTAGTTAAAGCGGAAACGAATGAGAAGGTAGTCTGCCGTGCCCAGTACGTTAGGAATGCACCCCAATGAGCACGGTGCTCTCTTGTCATGGAGATAAAACACAACTCTTCATGTTGTACTTTACGAACACGCATACGTTAATTCCTCGTAGCGCGGGGGTTTGCTAAGAACCCCGACACCCTATAATACTTACTCCTATACCGTCGCCTCGAACTACAAACCAGTAGCCGTGCTACACTCACTGGGCTACATATGATACGAAGAAAGTATTAGGTCCCGTAGGTGTCTTCAACCGCTGAAGCGTTTCGTTTAGTCAGCAACTTTGCCCTGGAGCAAGGTTGCTGATTAGGGTTACGATCCTCTATAAAAGGGTGTAGCTCGCTGAGGAAACTAGCTAACAAAGAGGTGTCGAGTAGAAGGCCGTCCATAATGACAGCCTTTATCCTGTTTTGGAACGTTTTGACGATCCAAGACAGAATGGGTCTCTCACGGAGACCAACAACCTTTTCTTTCTTTCAAGACAGAATAAATGATAACGGCATGAAGAGCTCCTCCTAAACTTTGTCCAAGTCTTCACAACAGCCCCGGGATAAGCGATGTTGACTTGTATGCAAACTGGATGGCACAAGTTCTTGCCCCTTGACTGCTCACAACTTCCTTCTTTCAGCAAAAACAAAGTGTTAGCCTAGTAACATCTTGTCCATACCAACGTAACAAGCCAAACGCAGCGAGCAACCCCGGAATCGGGCAGTCAGAAGGCAGTTACGAAGCACTTGACAGGTGCGGCCCTATGACGCGACCGTAGTAACAGTCAGGGCGTGGCCTTCACATCAGAGTACATAGGAAACTCAGACGAAAGAAGGCTGGATGTCATCAATGGATTCACCGTCGAAGAAGATACCTCCACCAACTTTATGTCTATTTCACCTTCGGCGACACCTCTGGCTGCTTTTGTAGTATCTGGAGTTTTGCGGTACTTGGTTAAACTTCTTCCATCAACAGTAGAAAACATGAGGATGATATCGGTGTTCCCATCTTGCTATTTCCAGAAACGACTAGGACAATACCCAGGGCATTGGAGTATACTTTGTTCTGGAGCTTTGCGCGAATGTACTACATGTGGTATTAAGGATACCATTAGCCCATTTGGCGTCACACAACGTCCGCTTCCTAACATGCACGTAACTTCAGCGCATACTGTACACGAAAAGAAGAGGCAACCCTTTGTTAAAGCGAGTCTCACAATCAAGACGAAACCAAGAGCACGATACTCAAAATAAATGATGAGTCACCATCTATCTACCAAACTTAATCGACGACCTTTTCCAGTACGAAGACTTTGCCCTTGTCATCTCTGCCAATGCGAAGCTCGTCATCCACATAAGTGATATCAAGAAACCCATCAGGATTAAAGATGTTTGTTAGTAAAGAAATATTCTCACCCAGCAAAGCCTCCAAAGCCTGCGGTTGCAAGGCACTGTCAGTCATGTACACCCGCACTCTCTTTGGACCAACAACACTATAAGTAGCCGAAATGGTAAACGTTCCACGAGTACCTGTCAAAACCTTAAATTCAATCAGGTTCCTACTTTGCCTGTTGTCGGGATCGATAAGTTGAAAGAAGTCGCCCAGTTTAACAAGCCCTGACTTCCGTGACGAACCAATGGCAAGACGGATGCGGTTTTTACCCAGAATCTCTAACGTTGTGTACAACAAACGCCAGCGCCCTGCGGCAACTCGAGCATCGTCTGCTGTGGGATTTGAGCACGGAGTCTGACGTTCAAGCGCTTGGATGAGGCTATCCAACTCAACGCGATCATCACCGTCCAGACCGAATATTCCCCGATCTTCTCCTGCAATGGATGCTATTTGGGACTTGAGATGGGCCACGTTGGCGGTTGTGGCGGAACAGAGTATGACACGTCTGCATCGGGGGGTCGATAGCCGTTGGAAGCGTTCGGGGTGTTTAAAGAGGTCCGCGCGGGGGAGGGATGGGTTGCAGGCAATCTGGTGGAACGGAGTAATAAACGAGGCAGGAATCATGATCAGAGACGGAGTTGATCGTCTGGGGAATCTAACGATTATATCTCGAAGAACAAATAGCAGAAACGGAGTTGGTCGTTTGGGGAATCGGACGACTACCGTCGTGCATGTCGAGGAGCAAAGAGCCGCTCTCTGGCTTGTATCTGGTAAACTTCACGGGCAACGATTGACTGGACGACGGATATCTGGGATAGAGGGGATGCGGCAAATGTGTGGTGTTCCCAGCCGTTGACACGTGAGGTGCTCACTGACATGTTGGTGTAATGTAACATTTCATTATGTGCACATGTAGATGACGATACTCGCTCAACGTGTCATAGGTTGACAACCGGTCCACCCTTCCCATTCCTTGAGTTATCCCCTTGTGTTGCCAGTTGCACCAAGTACAAAGCTCCCGTCGTCGTTGATCCGCCCCGCACTGCCCCATCCCGCCAACCAACAACTTCACACGGGATCCTCATAATGCGAGAAGCACGATAAAAATTTTGCGACCACCCTCAGTCGTCAGCTTCATCATAATTTTGGAATGAGTTGAGCATTCCTTTGAGCACAGAAACGATGCTACAGGAAAAGTGCTCTGTTCTGACATAAGCGATGAAGAAGTCCTACAAAGAAGGTATGTGAATTCATCTCCGTTCACTATCATTCGAAAGCAACCGACTTCCAGGGATGTTAATCTTTAGCCAACCCTTCGACACTTCAACGTGGGAATCTTCTCTTTTCCATATACTCTAATTTTTTACTGAGGAAGTGAATAGCATAGCGACGATGTCCGACAGCAAAGCACAACGACTGACCAGCCAAAGACGCCGAGATCACTTTATCACTCCCGTTTTCTTACCTGCAGATCGACTCCTTCTGAAAAGGCTGGTAACCCGGTAACCATCTGGCCCACGCATCCGAACTGAAAGACAACGTCATCCGACTGGAAAGAGCGTGACGCAAAGCTCATGAACATGTGATGCCATGACAGACAGCGCAATTGTCAAGAAGGTAAGTGCTAACTTGAAGTGAAGCCCGCATGACGCAATGATGTAACTTGCTATTAAACAGTCGTTTGATCCCAATGAAAACAGCTTGAAGCGCCTGATGCGTCGTCCCCTGATATCTAAACCGCATCAAACCTAACACCTACTTCCCCCTTTCCCCCCGCCCTGCGGTCATTCACACTCACACATTGAGGCAGCACACACGCTGAAACAAACGAACAAACAATCTGCGTAGCCAAAATCCTCCCAGCAAACATAGAACCGTTGCCATTTGCACAATCCTGCCCTGTCATAAGCGAAGTACGCTCACTGGTATGAATACTGCACTCCTACAGCACGTTCTTAATGAAGACTACAGCCTGTCCAACATCTTCGGAAATTGTGGTGGGCTTCGTAAAGAATGTCTCAGAAGGCTGCATTCCCTTACCAAGCATTCGCTCGAAGACTATGCATCTCAAACTTCATGAATTTAGTGCTTGAGAGGTGTTACCCTTCTCTTCAGGTGACGTCGCTTTTCCAGTTGCCTCTAACGGCTGCACTTGAATGTTCCGAGCCGTCTGAGCCCCTTGAGTCGCGAAACCTATCCTGATAACAGCAGATACCGACGCTTTGTTTCTGGAAGGACTTCTCACTGACTCTCCACAGAAGACCGACGACACACAGCATACTTCACGTCGAAGTGCATGACGCTCACATCCCGTACGTGTTAACAGGAACCATTTTTTTCCCACGAGCTTCGATATCTGTTAAAACGACAAATGACCTCTATTTCAGGCAGCGAAAGAGTAACGTATGTTGACGAGAGGAGCGTCCGGGGCTCAGATTGCTTTGATTGAAGGGCTTCTCGAGACCATGCACGCGTGGGTATCTGTTGCCTAGGCTCTACAATGTTGTCCTTCTCTCAAGTTCGAGGACCGATTATGGAAACTGGTGCTACTTTTGCCACAGTAATAGAAAGAAGTAGAGGCCATGCTACGACGGCCTGATCTGACAGAAGAGATCGCATCTTGTATCATGCTCAGCTGTGCGCAATGAACAGTTGATCGCCTCCGGGCGATTGAGTGCAGTCACCTCACTTACAATTGCTTTCAGAAAGTGGATAAGATCGAAATGTAAATCGCGCAGCGTGTGTCCTTCAGTTCAGGTCGAGAAATGACTTTAGACGACAAAGCTAAGAAGACGATTTTCGCTCATCGCTGTCCTATGGGAAACAAGTCTTGCGGAGGCACATGGATGCCAAACTGTAGTATCTCCAGGAGAAGTCTGATGTATAAGTTAGCCTTCCCTGAGACAGTCAACAACCGAGACGGTTTAGCAACGTCAGGGAAGGCGCCTAGATGAGCTAATTCCAAAACTTCCACACCCGCACGGTTCGCATAAGCCCTGGAACACCGGTGTCCTCAAACTCGGCGTCCGGAGCCGATCCATCTGGCATAACCTTTTGCACCGCATCATAATTACAGCAAGCGCAACTGACAACAGCCACTCTCCTTCTCAGACACTTGCTATCCCTATTCCCTCCGGAAAACCGTAAACACGATATAGCATCCGTAATAGAAGTGTGACAATGCCACATAACAACCACAACACGTTGATCATCAACAACATCAATAACCACATCCTGCACTCTTGCAGTGTGAGTTCGGAGGTTCTTCACGTCATCCCAGCCACCCTTACGCATCTGTGGGTCGATGGAGATGCAATTCCAGGACGTTCGAAATGCGAATAGAGCGGCTGTTCTGGGCGTCACACCGTCTCCCACGGCTACTAGCAGTACATTCGGGGATGAGAAGGATAGCACACCGTCTTGTTGTTCATGGTTTGGTGCGTGTTTCACCAAGTAATGTCGAACAGCTGCATACGCACTCATCGATTCGGCGAGTTCCTGTGGTATGGGAATCAAGGGTAAATCAGTTGTTGGTTAGTTAATGCTGTGTTCAGGATTTCGAAGACACGGTATCGTAATGAAACAGACACATACCTTTCCATTCGGAAATATCTACTCCATGCGATTCAAACACCGAAAGAAATTATCACTCAAGTTAGCAACGGCACCACACAATAACGTATTTAACAAAACAAAACGAAGAGCAGTGTCCCACCTTTAGTCTGGTAAGGTCCTCCGCACAGTTGAGGTCAAGAAATTCGTCAACGTATCGAAAGCTAAGGGGCATAGGGGATATGCGTTGTTGCAAATCCCCATCAGCAGTCACGCTTTCTCGCCGCTGTTTCCTCACCAATCGAAGTTGTTTAACACTGTCGCTGTGGCGAGCAAATTCACGTCTTCGGACAGCATTTTGGCGTTTTAATCGCCGAACGGTTTCCTTAACATCGATATACTCACAGCGATCAGAAACAAAGGAGATGTATCCCCTCCATCGTCGCACATCTGCTTTGTAGGATTGGGCATATGAACCGGCTGTAGACGGGGGCCGAAGTACTCGCCCTAGAGCGGAGCGAAATCGCTCTTGAAGATCGTCAGAATGGGTTTGTGAGGTTTGGATCAGAAAGAGGTTGTAAATGTCGTCCACGAGGGTGTAGTGGGTGTGGCTTGGACGAAAGGCGTTTTCATATATAACACGACGCACATCGTCACGGATGGAGGGCTGATCGCGAGTGTCTGCAACTGGCCATGGGGCGTAAGATATCTCGACTGTGGGCGGCGTCATTGGTGTGATGTGCTTTTGTACCGCAAAGACGCTCAAGTGCGAACGAGAGAAAGGTGGAACGCGGAAGGTAAGCCTTAACACAGGGCTATCCACTTCCAGGAGAATCAAGTCGATACCGTCGATGCTCCCCGTGACGGCACGTAATAATAAATGTTTAGAAACATGAGGTTGCAAAACGTGTGAGCGTGTCCCATGACAGATTCACGACCAAACAGCACGGCACATACGAGAGCTTAATGAAGGTATGTACAAAGGCAAGAGAGATTCAAACAAAGCAAATGAAGACCAACGAGCAGAAAACAAGTTACGAAGCATTACTAAGGTGTCCGTTGTCATCTCCGTCATCGTCAGCTTCTTCTTCATCACTATCATAATCACTGTTAAGTCGATGCAATCGACTACCCATATAACTAACCCCCCTAGGCATATGCTCCCTATCAACAATCGCCTCTACACGAGTGCGTCCGTAAGAATCTCTCTCTAAATAGTCATCACTCTGAACGGTCTCCCCAGGCTTACCCCACACAAATGCGTCCGCCTTCAAACAGAACACGCTACTGACGCCACCACGTCGAGTGGTAAGCCCCATTTTGGCCATATCCAAAGTAACAAAGGCTTGTTTCAAGGTGGAGCCACTGACCGGCACCATATACAACTTGCCGCCTGGTTTGGCATACTTGAAAGCCGAAGCCGAAGTTTGCACAAATCCCAACGGGATATGCGTACCAGATTGATTGTAATGAAACAGCTCAAAGCGCAAAGCCCTGTTTTCATCCATACCATACAAATGCTCCGCCTGTATGGAGGCGCCTTCGAACATACATTCGCGATCGACGTTACGAAAAGGGTCAACAACCTCAGAACGATACACGGGTGTCCAGTCTTCATCGCCAACGCCATTGATAATAGCCCTGTAAATAACGTAAAAACAACGGCGGGCCTTTCTCCGTGAAGCGCTTCCCCAAACGTCGCTCCGTTTCGCAAAGCCGAATTGAATGGAATACATGTGCTTCACGGCGGCCGGCTTAACCTTTTCCCCGCATATGATAACACTGCCCATCTTGCGTTCCGAACGTCCCGAACGCGCACGCAAGACGCGTTCAATAACGCCGTCGCGTTTCGCAAACACTCTGGAAAGCGAGAAATCAGCGTACCCCAAAAACGTATTCCGTCGAAGTTCATCCGAACGAGAAGACCTAGAATACAGCACAACCCGAAACTCCCCCTCGGGAATCTGATCACCATTCAAAGGGATTTCAAAAGAGGTGACAAAAGCCGGGTTGGCCTCACTCCAAACGGTTTCGGTCCTCACAATTTCATCGTGCGTGGAGAAGGAACCGCTGGTCGGGCGAGCAAGAACTGCAAAGGGATCAACTCTTCTCCCGCGCAGGTCTGCAGCTGCGATTTTGAGCTCGACATAGGCGGGGAGAGAGGAGGAAGACGCGGATGAAGCGGGAGGACGCTGCATATTTCTGGTCCAGAAGTTCTGGAGCGGGAAGGAGGAGGGCGAATGCGGGGGCGGTGCGACAGTGAGCGGCGTAACGGCAAGCCCTTTTTTATTCATGGCGGGGGTTTCGTGTGTACAGCGATTACAGCAGCCGCGTGACGCGCACTGGCAGCGAGGGCAACTTGTGCGAAGCCAGATCGCTCTTCTGATTTGATCGCCATCACAAAACGCTTGGTGACAGGCCGCGTTCAATACCAGGCCGCCAAAGCAGAACACCCTCATAGAACAGCCCTTCATTCCGCTCGTCGTAGCCAATTAGAACTGAGGGGTTTGTCCCCTTCCGAAAAATGGTTATAAAGATAAAGGGTTAGCTAGTAGAGCATTAACGTCTGCGGCGAAGTTGGAAGGTAAAGAGTTAGCAATTGCTAGCGGTCTAGCAGCCAAAGAGCTAGTAATCCAACCCTTACCTTTTTGTGTACGACATTGTATATTGTTCGCTTGTGCCCTCTGTGATCCGAATGACTCGACACATATTCTGGACGAACCTACATACCCTTCGATACGAACGGTTTTGCAAAATGCGCGTAGTGCATGAGCAATACACACACCGTTGAAGCTGAAACAGGACAAAGCATCCGTTATCACGGCCGATAGCTGTGGAAGGCGCTCCTGGAATTGTCATTCACCTTGCGCAGCTCGGCTCGGTGTTGTCGACTCAGCAAGGTTTGATTAAAGCCGCATGCGCAGATTATTCTGCATCTATCCACTGCCTCAGCGAGCAGTCCACGCATGCAAGGTTCTTGCCTCTATCATGGCTAGCAATCTCTTTCAACATAGCGCCGCAGCCCAGAGCGCGAGTATCTCCGAGCTCTTGACTCCGGCACTGTTAACTATTGCGCAAGTGCAATATTCTGCGTCGCCAAAAGGCCGCCTCATTTGAAAATTGAATGCAAGTTACTTGAAAATACTTGCACCGCCAATCGCGATTCTTTCGCAGCCGCTATGATCATCAATTCCGGACTCGAAGCTGTTGCGCGGAGCCAGAAAGATCGAACCAGTCTAATGAAATGGCGGATTTGCGTTCGTGGTCGCGTTGTAGGAAATGGTGTAGCCGGGGGAAACCCGGTACGGCATGGCGCCGAAAATCGCTTGCGAAATAGCACAACAGTGCGTCAGCTCCGCGGACCATATTTCTGCTGCAGGCTTCTTTCTAGCACAGTGCCAACTTGCGCCTGTCAATCCCATTCCAAGGATACATCTGATTCCGGAGTGTGAGAGTGCACTAAGCTGTCTGACTGCCGTCAGTTCGGCTTCACCAACACAGCGTTCAGAAGTCATCATGCTTACCGTTGCCACCATCATGGTGTTTTAAAGGCTCTCTCGTTTTTTCGGGTGGGCAATGTGACTGACTTAGGCTCAAGTATAATAGGTCGCTTGCAGGCGGCGTGTGTCAACTTCAGAGCATTGAATAGTACTAAAAGGGATGTATGTTCAAATTGAAAATATGGTAACCTTGAAGTCTTCGCTTCTCTTGCGTTCCATGTACTTCGCGTCGTCCGGATGAGCAGTGGCACCAGCAGCAAACGGCCAAAATGTCACCCAACTCGCATTACAATCACATGACCTACGACACACGTCAGTGATATCGTGATCCAGGTTCCACGGAGATAGGGGATTAACTTCTCTGACGGACAGGTGAGTAGCTCATCGAGCCAGAACGCAAGAATACCATGTCGAATAACCGGAGCAGATCACAAAAAGATACAAACTCCCAGACTTCTCCTAGGTCCTTATGCCTAGGCAAGGCTGTCCTCCTAAACACTGGCATGCTGGATTCACCGAAATCGGATTTGAGGTTGAGAAACAGCCCTTCCCAGGCCTTTCAGGGGATTGGGCAGCCGCTTATACAATCCATAGCATGATGGGGCCCGCTTGGTGCGCTCATATCATTCGGAAGTTTGACAATCCTTATTGGCAGCGTGAAGCAGGACGTTGAAGTCGTGATCAGACATAGAACCAAAAGTTCGGAGTCTCCGGTAGCGTCTTGAAATCACCGGTGATGATATACCAGCTGCAAAACGTGCCATGAGCAGAGGATTATCTTTCGGAATGTCCTCCAATTGGATTAGAGCCCATCTTCTCTCATCAAGCTTCTTCGCTTCTCGTGCCCTAACTGCGTCCCATATTTTCACAGGTTGTACGCCTCTGTTCAGGCAGAATTCACAGTGTCCACAACGCGTGGCATTGTATTCATCGCCAAGGTGGTTCGCTAAATGTAGAGTTTGACATTCCTTCGCGCTAAAGTACTTGAGAACTTCGTGAAGCCGACGGATCTGCCGTTGCTGGATACTAACAAGCCGGCCGTGTAATGTGTCTGCGATTGCATTGAGATCATCTGGAATCATTTTCACTCGTGCCCGATGTCTCAATTTCCTCGACTTAGCTTCCACCATGTACCCATCTACAACCATGTCGTCGCATAACCTTGAGACCTGGCCGTAGTTCATGTCCATATTCTCTGCGACATTCGCCACGTCAACGGTAATCAGAGACTTCTTAACAGAAGACAAGTTGATGAGCTTAGCTGCACGGCTGCCTTTGGGCGGCCATCGCCTTGCAGTCATAGGGTGCATCCGAAGGTCAATAACGCCATAGTACGGAGTGCTTTCCTCCAGGCATCCCTCAGATATGTCCAGTTGCGCCAGTATCTGGCCCATACATGTGTCCCGGATGTCGTGACCAAAACAGAGGTCGTAGGTTGAATACTCTATGAAACTGCCCACTTCGGCACCATCAAACAGTTCGCTAATCGTCCTTCCAACAGCTGCCCTAGAAGGCGTTTCTCCAAAAATAAATGCCTCCAATGTTGGCACGTCATCAATGCATGCGAAAGTCTCACAAATGCTGGGGAGACCGTCACGCCCTGCACGCCCAATCTCTTGGATGTAACCTTCCAATGATTTCGGCATATTCAGATGGTATACATAGCGTATACTAGAGTGATCCATGCCCATTCCGAACGCAATGGTTGCAACAACGAGAGCATCTTTAGTGTTTGCCATGAATTCATCCTGGGTTCTTTTCCGATCTTCCTGTTTCATACCAGCATGGTAACATGCTGCATGATAAAACCCCCGCTCCCTCAGCATTTCTGCAACCTTACTGGCTGTGGCCTGCAAAGTTACGTAAACTATAGTTGGCCCAGGATCTCTGTCTTTGAGTCGACTAACGAGCAGGTCCACTCTGGGTTGAACCAAAGATTCGAGAGTCTCGGTAGAGCCCGTGGGTTGAACACTTGTTATCCTTGTCGTGAGGTTTGGTCGGACAGAAGGGGTTCTAACCGAAGCCGACGGATACGGAATATTCAGTGCGACACAAATATCCTGTGCAACGCGAGGTGTTGCAGTAGCAGTGAGGGCGAGGCGCCGTTGGCACCCGAGGCGATCTGCCCAACGGGAAAGGCGTAGGTAGTCCGGTCTGAACGAATGGCCCCACTCTGATATACAATGTGCCTCATCAACAGCGAAAAGAGACAGACGAACTGCTTTGAGGAGCTGGATGAAACGAGTGTTATTGAAACGTTCAGGACTGACGAACAGAAGTCGAATATCTCTGGCTCGTACCCTGCTGAACACATCTCTAGTTTCTGCTGCAGACAAACTAGAATCCAAACACGCGGCGCAAAACCCTTTCTTTACTAGTGCATCTGTCTGGTCTTTCATTAACGCCATAAGTGGAGACACAACCAAAGTTAGACCATCGTCAAACAGAAAACCAGGAAGTTGATAGCATAGCGATTTACCAGCACCAGTGGGAAAGACTGCTAGTGCTCGGCCGCTTTGCTCAGGTGGGACGCCAGGTCTTGGGTGATCATTCGTAGCGAGAAGCAGTTCAATAGCTTCGCGCTGTCCTGGGCGGAAAGAGGGGAATCCAAAACGTGATCGGAGGACTTGTTCCGCTTGCTTAATTGTAGGATTACTTGTGCTGACCATTCTATAAGTAGTCCGAAGTAAACGGTAGCACACCGACGTTGGAAATGAATAATGCAGGGAGAAGTGATGTGAAGGAAGAAGCATTTAACGAGAGCTGAAGACTCGAGCTAAAGGAAGCGAATCAAATAACCGCGAAGTGGCGCCGGCGAGAGAAGTTTGACAGAGATCTGCGCAGAGAACCAGATCGTGAATTATTTCCCGGGAAGACGACGGCTAGCATAACGTTTGTCGCGACCCTTAGAGCACCCCTACTGGTTTGGTTAAATCTAGAGGCTAAATATGATACATATCCCATTTGGAGATAACTATTTCATACGCACCACTACTGGTTGGACAGTAAAAAATATGTTCAAAAAACGTGTTGTGCCGTGATTGGATCTCTGAAATGTAACCGGGCATCGAGTACGAGGTCCAGTACAAGGGGTACTGCAACATGTGTAGAACGCCAACCTCCCATACATTCACCCCCGCCAGCCATCATGTCCGAGACCGCTTCCTCTACGTCGTCGTCAGACATTGAATGCTACATCGCAGACATGTTTGATGACGACATTGATGTCGTGGGACACCTACAGAGTGCAGTTTCAATTGTCCTCAATAACGAAGTCAGGCGCAACAAAGATGAAGGCAAGTATCGAGGGAGGACAGCTGGGTCAAAAAATATCGAGCGCGGGGATTGTTCGTGGTTCACAGACTACTTGAGCGATAGACCAGTGTACTCCGCAGTTAAATTCAGGAAGGCATTCCGTATAACCCTCAAGCTTTATTGGAAACTTCATGAAGAGTTATTAAATGAAGACAAATCGTTTAAACAACAAAAAGATGCGTCGAAAAGATCAGGACACTCCAGTCATCAAAAAATATTGTGCTTCTTACGTCGTCTGGGAAGTGGGCTTTCTTTCGAGCAGATGAATGACATGTCACGCATGAGTCCGGAGAGCCAACGCGTGTACTTTCGAAAGTTTCTGGTTGCTGTTCTTGGACGATTTGGGCCTTCATTTCTGAACAGGAAACCGGCATTGGAGGAGTTGCAGGCAGTTGTCGCAGAGTATGAGAAGGCCGGGTTCCCTGGGTGTGTAGGTTGCGTCGAATGTATGCATATGCACTGGAAAAACTGCCAAATCACTAAAAGGGCAGTATCACAACCCTAAAGATGGAAAGCTGGCAACATTTTCTTGTGAGGCACTTGTTGACAGGAATCTATACTGTTGGAACTGGTTTTCTGGACGCTGCCGTACGAACAACGACATAACAATGCTTGAAAATAGCCCCCTCATCAACGATATGATATCTGGCAAGAGAAGGATGACGTTGCCGGAGGGGTACGTCATCAATAATGTTCGATGAATGTGGTTCCTCCACATGCTTGGCGATGGAATCTGTGGTGCAATACCCCAAGATGGGACAGACACACGAGGGTGTTCGACGTCCTCCTCAGCAGGGTAGCGCAGCGACAGAACCACCTGTGGTGAGTACATGGAGCCGGGTGTAAGACCGGGACTCACCGTCACGACTGGCGTACAGGTGTAGAGACAAAGACAGACCACGGAGTGGGAAAGCGGAAAATGCAGCGACACACGAGTGGTGGGCGACGCGCAAGGGCGGCACGGTGTCCACACGAGGGGGGAGGTGGCGAAAACAGCAACGGAAATCACCGGTAGTTGCTAGCGAAGCAACACCTGTATACGGGGCAAGGAATAACAATCGCTGTAAAAGCGTGCACAAAAACAAACACAATAGTGGTAAGAATGTGCTGAGCTCCACGAGGTGGGTAACTAGGCCTTCACAGGATGGCGTCTCTCCAGACGGAGGTGGACACTCACCAGGGAACCTGAGTTAGAGCCAGACACTCGCTTGTTGCGTTTACTTTGACCCGGGCAGCCGGAGCTCACACACATAAGTAGTGGTGGTCCGCGCCCTGACAGTACAGTAGTAATTAACTAATAATAACTAATAATGTCCCTACGGGGGTGCAAAACACTACACACGTGTGGCACAAGCCAGCAATGCTGTGCACTACACTTGTCAACCAAATTGGGGCCCTTCCAACGGAAACAGATTACCGGTGTGACACTCATACTTCACGGCAAAGTGGTGAGCATCGCCAGAGCGGGATATGAGCGCACGACGTGCTGATACCGCTAGGAGCGTTGCACTTCATCTCCCCCTCCTTAAGGAGCAAGAACCACATTCGGTGAGCGTTCGCCGCGACAGCGCGTTGTGCGTAAGTATGTCCGCGTCAAGTGATGGTACCGTATCCAGCTCGGGTTTTGTCTTCACTCAAGTGGATATCCACCGAGAACAACTCGACGTCAGCAACTCTCCGCCTATCCCGCGACGACCTGCTTTACCTTCCGCGCCTTCAGCGATGAATCCCAGCAACAACGATCCGCATGGCGGGAACAATCTTCCGCCATCGGGTTTCTTTTCCGGTTTTCCGACTGCACCGCTTCTGTCCTCTGCGGGTCATCCAAGCAACGCCTCGGGCGGTACACCTGCCACTCCGAGTATGTCGGTTCCGTCGCCTGCGACGAGCGCACTACCGTCGTACGACGAGCTGGTATCCGTTGATCCGGCCGAGCAGCCTTCTCGCTACAGCGGTGCGCCTTGGTTCCACCCAACGTTGGTGCAAAATGAAGATCTCATCGAGCAGTATGCTGATGGTAGCGGACTCCTTCCGGGCGATCTCCACGTATGGATGACTCTCAGCTTCGACTGGCGTAACCGGGTCGCCGTGCCGACGCACGTCTTGGTCCACCGTCGTTGTGAGAGTGGGGCGCAAGCGCGTATCGCGATGATTCAGCTCGCGTATCAGCGGTTGTATCGGATTCCATCGGAATTCCCGGTCCCAGAAGAATATCAGTTTGATATTGCCTTCTACCGCACCCAGGGTGAAATGGGGTATGGGGACCGCTTAGCAGCGTTGGGTTGAAAGCTTCCACCTGTGCAGGGTTAAGGGGGCCCAGTTTTGGCGGTTGTCCTTTTCGAAGAAGATCATTAAGGGGTCCCGCAATCTTTGCGAAGCTTGGGATGAACCGTCTATACACGTTACATAACCCTAGAAAGGAGCGGAGTTCTGTTTGAGTTCTCGGGTGCTTGGCCTCTTTGAGAGATTTGACCCGAGCTTCCTGTATCAGCAAGCGCCCAGGGCGAATAACGTGGCCCAGGTACTTAACCGATTCGGTAAAGAATTCGCACTTCCTCAGCTTGAGGGTTACTCCAGCATCACGTAACGTGGTCATGATTTCACGAACGTGTTCTAAATGATCATCCAAGTTGTTGGAGAAGACTATGATATCGTCAAGGTAGACGAGGCACGATCGCCATTTGAAGCGGGCCAAGAGGATATCTAACGCACGCTGGAAAGTAGCGGGAGCGTTTGTTAACCCAAACGGCATACGCTTAAAGCGGTACAAACCTGAATGACAGACGAAAGCGGTCTTATCACGGTCTTCCGGTCTTACTGGTACTTGCCAGTATCCCCAGTTCGCATCCAATGTGGAGAAGACAGTCGCCTCATCGAGAGAGTCAATATACTCGTCCATTCGCGGTATGGGGTACACGTCTTTCACAGTGGCGGCATTAAGGCGACGGTAGTCGATGCAAAAACGCCAAGTCCCATCGGGTTTCGGAGCCAGTACCACTGGGGATGCCCACGGTGATTGAGCCGGTTCTATCACGCCTTCGCGGAGCATTTTATCCACATGGAACTGTTCTTCCTCCCTTGCTTTGGGACCTGCCCTATAGGGGTGTTGAGCAATCGGCCTGGTGTCCGGTAACAAGTCA
Organism: Gracilariopsis chorda; assembly: GCA_003194525.1. Taxonomy (NCBI): domain Eukaryota; phylum Rhodophyta; class Florideophyceae; order Gracilariales; family Gracilariaceae; genus Gracilariopsis; species Gracilariopsis chorda. Next base: position 174,154 of record NBIV01000089.1, read on the forward strand.
ATCCGGTGTTCCGTGGCCGACACCTCCCCGAGGGATCCATCCCACATTGAGGTGAACTCTCGCAACATTTTTCGCAACTTCTCGCGGTGTGAATCCGGTACATGTCCGAGATCCAGATCTTCTAACTCCTTCACAGGGTCCAACGTATCGTAACTCGTAGGAACGGCCTTCTTTTCCGAATCTTTCGTGCTGAGCGACTCCGCAGAAGAGTGGGAACCCTCCCCCTCCTTAGCATGAGGCGTATCATCTGGTTCTTGAACTAATCCGAGTACATCGGCTGCGCACACCTTTGTAGGGATTAAAGCCGTTGGATGCGGAAGTACAGTACCAACTACTTGGTTCTTTGCCAGATACTGCGGCTTCTTGCCAAAGTTGGCTATCAAGACCTGAAAGGGGTGTTCATTTGAAACCTGAACGACACCGTTAGCCAGGACCAATTGATACTTCTCGTACAGCGAGGTGAGCGGTTGAACAACACGCAATCCTCTTGGAGCGGCAGTAACCGATACCCACGCCTGTGATTCGGGCGGTATGGAGATTGGCCGTGCGACACGTAGCTTGGGCGACTCCTTTGGAGGTGACGAATCCTGCAAGGGGGCCGGAAGAGGAACCAACTTGGATGAGGCACGCCGTAATGAACGACGAACTATCGGAATGATGGAACCATCTTCTAGTTCAACTTCTCGCGCACGCGGACGAATTGACTCTACGAAACGATCGCAGAAGTCACATCCCAAGATAACGGGGGCCGCTAGCGTCTTACAGACGATGAATTCGAGCTGCATCGAACAGTTACCAATCCTGATCATCAGAGAAACCGTACCAGCCGTCTTCAACGGGTTGTTATTGGCATCAGCAACGTCCATGACGGGTCCTTGTCTAACACGAGAACGCACTTCAGGCGGTAAGAGAGATTCGACAATGAAATTGGGGCCGGCACCTGTATCCAGAATAGACAGATGACGCACCATATACTGGGCGGAAAGGCCAAAGTCAGCGAAAACTTTGTAGTTTCGCTTGGCCATAACCATGACTCTATCCGGTGACCGATGATTCTTACACCGTATCCACGGGCGACGTAACTCACCGAGGTGGGCCGAGTCCACGTCTGTGGTGGTCAACAACTGCCTTGACAGGATCTTGACCGGGGAGCGAGGCTTTGACGCCTCGAGCGCCGATGACCTCGACTCAGGCGCCTCTCTAAAAGAGACTCCCCCACTCAGTTTTCCTGAGCGGCATCCGTTTTCACGGGAACAGTATTCCGCGGCAATGAAGCGGTTTGCGGAGCCGGTTGCCGAGAAACAGAAACATCCGCCGAAGCGGCTTGATTCGCAGAAGCGGTGGCCAAGGAAGAACCAGTGCTGGGTACCGCTTCAGATTGAACTGGTGTAAACTTACGAGGAAACTCGGTCTTCGCACGCAAGTATGCGGTGACAGGCACTGATGCCTGTTCTTCCGGGGTCAGGGCTTCAAAGTTAGCAACCACTTTGGGCATGTCCCTCAGAGTCATGATACACTGTGGGGCCGTGTGTCCATGGTCGTAACAAAGGTAGCAGATCAACGTCTGATGTCTCCCGATATTTCGGTTGTCCTGAAACTTCACCGCTGACGCGCGCGTATCCACCCAACCAGGTCTCTGGTAACGATTACCGTTAGCATACGGAACTTGTGGGCCGCGAACGCGTTGGCGATCTGCATACAGCACTTGACTATCCAGTTCCACCGAAGGTTCCGTTGTGGACGGGAGCTCCGTTGTGGGTATGGAAACCAGATCATGCTGAGTAAAGTAAACATTGTCAACCTCACGTCGAGAGTATTCCTGGGGCAACAGTGAAACTGATGACAGGGCGGCCTCCATGTGTAGGGCCTGAGATCTGACTCGGCTTCCGGAGCGGGCACGTAGGGCATCTCCTTCCGCCTTCGCGTACTGTACCAATTCTAAGTAGGTAACTTTCCTCCTGTCTTCCCGACGTTGGGCAACAAGGGTGCGAATAGCCGGATCCAATCCGTCGATAAACATTGTACAACGCTCGCTAGCGGAATAAACATTGCCACATCGGTGGAAGGCCTTGTTCAGTCTGACTGAGTATTCGGTCTCCGTTTCCTTTGGGCTTTGCTTAGTATCGCGTAGGGCCAGGATAGCTTCCTGTATTGCGGTTCCTGTCGCGTACGAGCGGAGTAAATACTGAACGGCTTCGGGCCAACAGGTGACCCCTCCTTCAGAGGCGCGAGACGAACCTCTTACAGAGTTGAATTGATCTTCAGCGATTCCACGTAGGAAATACGGTAAGGCGACGTAAGCCTGTCCTTCACTCATTCCGAGGATATCTGCCTCCGCTACAAAGCGTGAAAGAAAATCCAGAACGAGAATCGGATCCTCTCCAGTGAAATTCTGGTTACGAAACGACAAAGCCATCCTCTTGATGCCGTCTTTTACCTTCCCAGTTCCACGGGGTGTACGATCCAAAGAGGAATCTTCCAAACGGTAATACCGATATGATAAAAGCTTCCTGTACAAAGGGTTAGTAGGCTTCAGTTCCTTCAAACCGGAGTGCTTTCTTCCCTTCTGTCGGGCTCGAATCTCACCATGGGTGGCTGCTGAACGACGCGAGTGCGATGAACGAGCGCGACGATCACCGTCAGCAGACGAGTCTGACGAAGCGGATTCCGCGGAGCGGTTGGAATTCACCGATGACCGGGACGAATCCGAGTCATAGTCGTTGTCATTCCGTTTTCGGGGGCGGTTCTTCGTGCGAGCACGGTCACCATATCGATGAGAAACCACCGCTGGTGCGTCTGCGACATTGTCATCACCTCTGATGATATTTTCCAACGTCTCAAGACGGGACAGAACCCGATGAAACTTCGAGTAAACATCCTTCACCATATCTGGGAAACTCCTCAAAACCTCCAAAAGAGAATTAACATCAGTCCGTAAAGTACGTAGATCTTCAGATACACCTCCGACGAGATCGGCATCAATCCTCATACGGAGTGCATCAACCTCATTGACGAGGGCGGCGTGAGAGCTTTCAAGCACCGAGGTCTGGGCTTGAAGGTTCTGCACCTGAGCCTCCAACTCGACAAAGAGTGCGTCCTTCTCCGCAGCGGCGGGTACGAATCTCCTAAGCGGGGCATCCGATGAACCAGCAACTGGCGGTTGCGACGACTTGGTCGACAGCTTCCTGCTTCCGGATTTCCGGTTATCAACATCCGAACGTTCTGGGACCGACCGCGAGCGCGGGGGCAAGTCAGCACCGACTTGTCGCGACTTGCGCTGGCCCAAACCACGGGATCCATTTCCAGAACCCATTGTGGCAGACACTGAAACTGAAACAAAACAGGAAACAATCCAAACAACACACAAACAAGCAACAAAAAGAAGCAAGCCTCCAATGAGCGAACATCCACTCCTAAGAGGTACCACGCAACCACTTGTGGGAGACACACCCGAGCAATCGGCGATCCTCAACAACACGGTTGGTCACAACACAAATTCAACTTCAACGAATAATTCGGAAACCAGGTAGCTAATCCGGTAAACCGAGATCACAAAACACACTTCGCTGGTCTTCTAGGTCGGGAGACCAGTTTGTGGTGCAATACCCCAAGATGGGACAGACACACGAGGGTGTTCGACGTCCTCCTCAGCAGGGTAGCGCAGCGACAGAACCACCTGTGGTGAGTACATGGAGCCGGGTGTAAGACCGGGACTCACCGTCACGACTGGCGTACAGGTGTAGAGACAAAGACAGACCACGGAGTGGGAAAGCGGAAAATGCAGCGACACACGAGTGGTGGGCGACGCGCAAGGGCGGCACGGTGTCCACACGGGGGGGGCGGTGGCGAAAACAGCAACGGTAATCACCAGTAGTTGCTAGCGAAGCAACACCTGTATACGGGGCAAGGAATAACAATCGCTGTAAAAGCGTGCACAAAAACAAACACAATAGTGGTAAGAATGTGCTGAGCTCCACGAGGTGGGTAAGTAGGCCTTCACAGGATGGCGTCTCTCCAGACGGAGGTGGACACTCACCAGGGAACCTGAGTTAGAGCCAGACACTCGCTTGTTGCGTTTACTTTGACCCGGGCAGCCGGAGCTCACACACATAAGTAGTGGTGGTCCGCGCCCTGACAGTACAGTAGTAATTAACTAATAATAACTAATAATGTCCCTACGGGGGTGCAAAACACTACACACGTGTGGCACAAGCCAGCAATGCTGTGCACTACACTTGTCAACCAAATTGGGGCCCTTCCAACGGAAACAGATTACCGGTGTGACACTCATACTTCACGGCAAAGTGGTGAGCATCGCCAGGGCGGGATATGAGCGCACGACGTGCTGATACCGCTAGGAGCGTTTCACTTCAGAATCTACCCTCAATGGGCAATATTTGTATTGCCCAACCATGCTTCTTTGAGTGACCGTGACAGGTATATGACTAAGAGGCAAGAAGCCGTCAGGAAGGATGTGGAGAGGTTTTTTGGGTGTTTACAGGGGCGATTCAGGATCATGAGGCAAGAGAGACACGAGTGGAGCGACACTCAGCTGATACTGATTAGCCATGTGTGTGTGATTCTTCACAACATTATTGTCAAGATGGCTGTCAGCGGCGAATTGTCTGAGGAGCTGGACGAGGATGGCGTTCCGCAGAGTGATAGAGAGCTCCTACAGGAGTTCTTTGAATTCGGTGGTGATGAACCGGAGGTGTCGGGAGAGGAAGCTGGAAGGCAGGGAGGAAATGGGCATGATGGCATATCGTATCTACTGGAGAGAGACAGATTAGTATGTAGTAAGGAAAGGCACATAGAGCTGACTGAGGCGCTCTCGCATCATTTATGGGACATGAAAGGAAGCGGAGTAGCAGAAAACTGAGCTTGGTACATGGTAGCGCCTAGGCCTCGCAAGCTCTGCCCGCTGCGCCACCGCTGACTTTCAACTCGCTGTGCAACAGCGCGCGGCGGGAGCTGAACAAAACTCTATTGATCGGGAGCCTCTCGCTCGTTCACGTCCCCGTCTGTATCTTCCCTTACATCCTTTGCAGTTCCAGCTCGATCTTGCTGTTCACTTTCGACCATAGACGAAGCCTGTGATAGAAGGACCATCAGCTTCGCCCCTTTCTCTTCTTCGTTCAGCGGCAGAGACTTGATAATCTTAAACTGAATCGCCACTGAAGACGCTAACAGCTTTCCCTTTGTGCTGTTTTCGATAGCACGTCCAACACGGTCGATCGACTTCGCCATCTTTTCGGCCCCTGCCTCAACAGCATTTTCAGCCTTCTCTCGTTTCACGCCTCTTGGTCGAGAACGTGACGGAGCGGCCATCGATATGTTGCTGCTTGAACTTGGCACGCAGGGAGAAGCATCCCTGTCTTCATTGCTCGATGTTTGGAGCCGACTTGCACTGCTCACCTCAGATGAGCCCAACGAGCGAGGGCTGTACCTTAGCCGGGACTCTGGTGCTGAAGAAAAATCGATGGAAGTGGAGAACTTCGGATGAATCGAAAGTAGCATTACTGCCTCAATAAATTTGACCGGAGCCGCGAGCTTTTTGGTGCCACCCTTCTCCAAAGTTCCGTTCCTCTGTCGATAAAGTTCCATTACATGAGCTTTGGTGTCTTCTTCAGTTTCTCCTGACGGAATGTTCGCGCGGTAGAGCTTGTCAGCGGCGAGGAACTTCTGCGTAACCCTCTGGATTGTCGTCCAGCGGCACTTGAGACTGGCTGAAGAACGATGCGTTGTGCTGGGCTGTTTGTTGTAGTCAGCTGCGACTCTATTCCAGAACGTCTCGGAGTTCTGTTCCGTCGCCCGCTGTGACACTGAAACCCAGCATGTTGACAGGGCCAGATCTTCCACTGGCTTGAAGTTGCTGCCTTTGGTCTCGCGGGACATGAAAAGGAAAAGAATGAATGGTATGAGAAAGAAGAGGAGGGGAAGAGACAGAAGGAAGTTGTGGATTGAGGAAGGAGGGAGGAGGAAGGAGGGAGGAGGGAGGAAGGAGGGAAGAGACAGGAGGATGTGGTGGATGGAGGAAGGAAGGAGGGAGGGAGTAGGAAGGGGGAGTGGGATTGAGTGTGTATTTCGTTATATTTGGCGCGAACTTTTGGTTCATTTGCCAAGTGGCGTAACGCTACTCGCATCTTTATATGAGTAAATGAGTAAATCTGTCGCCATCAGGTCCGCTGTTTGGAGATAGATTTACTCAAAATGCTAAATTGTTTGGAGATACCCACTCCAGTAGAGTTGATCGTGAGTAAATCTATCTCCAAAATTCAAAAATTTACTCATTTACTCAACCACTAGGGGTGCTCTTAATAGTTTGATTTGAGCCTCCGGTGATCTACCCTTCTCAAAGGCTAAATTGGGACACCCAACGGTACAGTGCGCGAAACTCCTTCAAGCACACCCACCCGACTGCCCATTAAGAGCACCCTTACTGGTTTGGTTAAATCTAGTGGCTAAATATGATACATATCCCATTTGGAGATAACTGTTTCATACGCACCACTACTGGTTAGACAGTAAACAAAATGTTCAAAAAACGTGGTGTGCCGTGATTGGATCTCTGAAATGTAACGGGCATCGAGTACGAGGTCCAATACAAGGGGTATAGGGATACTGCCTCAATAAACTTGACCGCAGCCGCGAGCTTTTTGGTGCCATCCTTCTCCACAATTCCGTTCCTCTGTCGATACAGTTCCATTACATGAGACTTGGTGTCTTCTTCAGTTTCTCCGTACGGAATGGTCGCGCGTGTAACAACTTGTGTTGTTCGCTAACGCGTAGGCGCGGATAGGTACTGTAGTTTTCAGTAGGGAATTAAAGAAAGAGAATGGTTGGGAAGGAGCGAAAGCAAAAAGAGGCAATGTTGCTCAGCACGAATGTCATCCGCGTGCGCGATGCCTTTACTCATACCAGCTTGGTCTGTGTCTAAGTACTACGCAGACATGAACTCGCGGCCCGCGAAGTTGATCGGTCCTACAGTTGCGGTCCAAGTCCTATCCAGAGGACTGCATAAGGATAGAACCAGTTCGTCTGTTCGGACGTTGTCCGAACCAGAGAAATTATCTGATTAAGGGCGCACTGCCGTGTGGTGAACAGAAATATTATTCTGTTTAGTGAACGGTAGTGATCTACCGAGCACATCAAAACGAGCTCACCTAGCCTAAGCAGGAGCTCACCTGCCCAGCTCACCTGCCATCCATACACGTAACGCTCATGAAAAGCCACGTTATCGAGGTATCCCCGCTATTGCGGGTCTTATCCCACGTTGTGGGCGAGCTCATTCAACGAGGTGTTACAGTGCCCCATGACTGAAAATTGCAGAAAGCAAGCGAATTCATGATGATGAACACTGAGAAAGCGCTTTTTCCTTAAGCTTCCGCGACCCGGGTGTAGTAAGAAATTAAGTCAGGAGTTCCGGAAGGTCTTCCTGAACTTGGCATAGAGGTTCCCAAATCATGTCGATCTCATTGGGTAAGCCTTCCCACTCTACTTCAATTTCGATGCGTTCCCCTTGCAAGCGTATGCGACGGAGTTCTTTCGCATCTTGAAAAGTAGCCTCTCAGTGCTCGGCCGCCCGTTGTAATTTAGGATTCAAAGCTTTCCCGTCCATATCTGCGCGGTACAACTGAAGCCTCCTTGCATGAATCATGGCGCGTTTGGAGTGCAATAGGTCCTTAACTTCGTATAAAAGATCCGACTTGACGGAGACAATTCGGCGTAGTCCTGTCCAGATGAATTGCAACTTGTGACCCTTCGAAACGGCGCGGCGTACCAGAACGAAGTCTCCCTCGTGTAAATTTACTGGCTTTACATTGTTTTTACGATTATGCCCCTCGACGTTCCGCTTCCGAGAGGATTCGGCGCGCTGTTTGACATCACGATGCATATCTTCCAATGCAGCTTGCGTTACGTCGATTTTGACTAATTGTCTGGCGCGCACTTCGTCCAAGCCCCACAGATTCTTGTATCTCTCATACGGTAGTGCAGAAAGCAGCGTTCGAGTAGGTTCGTGTCCAGTGTAGACTTCAAGCAGTGTGCCGTGAACTCCAGGCTGACTTCTGTCCCTCAATCCCAATCGTTTGAGCAGCGCTTGGTTCAGAACGCTTTGCGCACACTCTGTTACAGATGGCCAATCTTACGGCGCAAGCTTCCATTCGCTGCAAAGCGCTCTGCAAGCTCGAAGTACCTCTCGGCAGACACGTTCCACAGTTCCATTTGCCCACGGCGAGTAGGCAGTTGTAAAATGGTGATGAACGCGAAATTCAGAAGACAATTCTGACAATAGTTGGTTCTTGAAAGGCGAACCTTGGTCGCTCACTAGCCACTTCATTCCACCGAAAGAATCAATCCATGTCGTGAGAGCATTTGCTGCTTCCTCGCTAGTGGCATCCTCAGTAAGCCACAGCCACACATAGGAAGAGTGATCGTCTCGAATAATGAGAAGGTAAGACTTGCCTTCCGTACCATTTCCCATAAACAGGTAGTCCATGTGAATGACATCTTTGGGCCGTTCTCCGTGCAGTGCGTGCGCGAGCGGTCGCGGAATGATGTTGCCAGAACGGGTGAGAAGGCAATGCAAGCAGCTTTTTACCAACTCCTCGACGTCCTTGTCGAGAGATTCCCAAAAGAAGTTTTCTTTCAGAATTGTGGTGCAACGCCCGAAAGGGGAGAAAAACCGAAAGACGTTCGGGATCTTTCCTCCGTGGAGGTGAACCCAGTTGGGTAGAGCCCCTCTAGGGGTGGTGGCACGGCGGAGCCGGTTTGTAAGACCGAGGCCACCCTTCAAGACTAGCACAAGAGGGTTTAGGACAAGAATCGGTATCCGCGAGAGCGGGAATGCGTCCTCGCCAGAGGTAGGTTTCCACGTAAGTGGGGGTGTGTGAGCGGATGCGCACACGAGGGCCGCGGATAGCGGGAGGTGCTACCCTAGAAAGGGAAAAAGGAAGGGCCAAGAGGAGGAAGAGAGGACGAAGTGAGTCGCGAGAGCGACGGGGGCGAACGGCGATGCCGGTAACAATATCCCTATACAGGGCGAAACACCAATGCAATTGGAATAATATGACTCCCAGTGATGGGTCCCTTTAGATGTGCAAGGGGGTTAGATGTCCCATGGTTCACGGCGTTTCCCTCCAAGGAGGGGTAGAGCACGCGCGCCAGCGGTAACAACTAGAGCCAATTCCCCAGGTTGGGGTCCCTTTGTGGGGAAGGTTTATTGGTGCGACGGCAGTGCGCCGTCGCACTAAGTACTAGCTTCCCAGAAATGGGTGTGAAAATAATAAATAACATTGACTAAAATACTCCACATTTCGTGGCAACATCCACTACTGTGGCCAACCGCCAATTGACCGAAAACCGTGTCCCACGTGTCCATATCCACCATTGTGTGGCGTAGTTCATATACACACTACACGACCAATAACATCTGGAAAGCATTCAAGTACCAAGAATCCCTCCCTGAGGGCGTTGTACTTCATATCCCCCCCCTAAGACGGGAAAACGACCGCGGACGAGGAGGATTCCCAGACGAAAATGGGTGATAAAAGCGCGTGCGCCGTCTCCGATTCTCCGGTAAATCCCTCTGCACCAGAGTCACCACCCCCTGCTACTACAGCTGTTATTTCCTCTCCTCGCCTCCGCTGTTCCTCGTCACCGAGCGCACTCCGAAAAACAACAACCACCCTCGAAGAGGGAGAAATGAACAACGACAACAACATCAACAACAACAGCCAACCTCCGAGGTCTCTCGGGCAATACACCACCGGTTTCCGGTCAGTTCCTTTGCCTCAGGGCGATCAACATCCGGTACAACCGGGGAATGTGGCTGCTGCAGCCGACCATCCCTTCGCACTACCACCTTCGGTGGGATCCCCCGGAACCGCTCCAGCGTCCAACTGGCCAACCTACAACACCCTGTTGGGGCTCAACCCGATGAAGCGGAAACACGCGTCGCGCTTGCGCCTTGCCCCGTGGTTTCACCCGGTCGCTGTCCTCAATGAGGGATTGGTCACCGCTTATGCGATTGGCTCAGACACCCTTCCGGGGGATCTGCCCAGAGCAGTCACCACATCGTGGGATTGGCGTCACCGGATTGTGATTCCGCGTCACCACCTCCGAAAGAATTCCGGCGAGATCGTCGCTGCGGCGCAGACCGCGTTGACGCGCATGGCATACCAACGGCAGAGCCGGGCTCCATTCGATGTACCGGTCCCGCCGGAGTTTGGCTTCGACGTTAGCCACTTCCGCACTCGCGGAGAGATTGGGTACGGCGAGAACCTGTTCCGCCTCGACACCCTCGCTTGGAGGACTTTTCCTGCAGCGCGGCAAGAAGCCCTTTGTTGGGAGCGACCGATTATTCGGGCGGAGTTCAGGTATCTTCCCCGGGAATACCGGTACAACTTTCTCCAAACCTTCATCCGCTATGAGCGGCGTTGGCGATCCTGATTGGGGTATTTCATCCCGTATCAGAAGGTGGAGATAGAGCGGATTGCGCCGCCTCACCGACTAGGTCGGTATGTAGCACTCCCCGAGTGGTGGCGCTTCCATGAAGCCTGCCGGGGGTGCTACATAGAACTCCCGCCGGTACTTACGTACCTCGGTTCGCTGCTCATGCAGGATCCCCGGTCGGGGTTGTGGTCCGTAGTGGTTACGGAGTGGGCGGCCCGCACTGCGGCTTATATCCTCAACTAGGCGTACGACCAGTATCGTCTCTTGTTCCTTCCACCGCGTGTGCGGGCAGCGATCCGCAATTTGGATCTTCGCATCCCCCTTGGGGGCCAGGCCAACAATGAAGAGGTCCTCCAATTACTTGGGTACATCGACAGCGTTAGCTGGAGTGAGGTCCCACTGGAGCAAAGCAGTCGTCTGGATGGCGGCAGCGGTAACACCGGTGGTCCGGGACTGGGTAGAAACACCGCCCTTGCGGGGGATTTTATCTACTTCGACCCCTGGGAGTTCCGGAAAATTTCCTCCGAGGAGGCGCGCGAGCTTCGCGATGCGCCCCGGCATGTGCCAGAAGACCACCAGGTGGGGTACGTCGATTCTGACGACTACTACCGCGCATACGGCGGGGATGACGCAATGGTCGATAACGAACCGGAAGAACCCGGGGAGATGGACGTAGAGGAAACCGGCGCTAGCGCAGAAGCTTTCCCAGAGCGCGTATCTCCGGCCGAGCCGGCTGCTGACCCTTCGGCGGCAAGTGCCGGAGATTCTATCCCCAGCGGGGTGATGGCGAATGAAAACGAGATCATCGCGCGTTTTCTCCGGGGTGCCGGTTTGAGCGCTGCCGAGGTATCGGGGGATGTCACCACAATGGCGGACGCTTTGGCCTATCGCCTCGCTGGTGGTTACGCCCCGGACGATGGGGGTGAGTGACACCTCTAGTCCAGTTCCCTGGTTCTTCTTTCCTGGCATAGTCAGCTAGTGCAGTATATTGTTGTGGGGAGCTAGCTGCTCCCTTGAATAAACTTTCCCGTTTAGAACGGTAATTCTCGTTTGAGTTCCCCGTCTTCGACGGACCTTGCCTTGTTATCCTTTCCTATCGCCCTCCACTCGCGCAGCAACGTTACCCGACTTGGGCATCAACCAACTTAGCTGGGGCTGCAGTTCCCGTTTGACGGTGGTATTGCACGACCTGCGACCGTGGGAGGTGTTCGATTGGCTCCCACGTATCCCCACTGGGGTCCTACCCGTACCAGCGGACGCGGTATTGTAGAATACTATCCTGGTCCCAGGTGTGTCCGACAAGTCGGTCTACTACGAACTCTCGTTCGTAGACCTGCAGGCCGTGCCGGGTGGTGGTTGTACTTCCCTGCGGGGGCTGCCCGCTGTGCGGTATAATGTCCCTTAGCAGGGTGTTCGGCGATAACTCCGGCGTTGCCGTGCGCTGTGGTAGCGGCCACTGCTCGTGCGGGAGGATACCCCTCCAGAGGGTGTTTGGCGTCATGGTTTTCACCGCCAATTCATTCCCCATTGGGGCAGGGTCGTTTCCGCTTTCGCGTTATTGCGGGCGAACCGCCAGTTGGCGGGGGACTTGGGCTCCGCCTTCGCAGTGGAGCTCGCGAACCGCGAGTTTGCGGGAAGACGACCACTCCTGCGAAATCGGCGTTTCCACGATCCCCTGGGGGGTCCCGTGTGATACGGTGTTTGGATGGCGAACCGCCTCCCTGCCAGGCGCACGAGTGCTCTGCACCATAGGTTCCGGCGATGCCATGGTGTCCCCGGCTACTGACGGGTTGCCTGAGTCTAACTCCGGTACACCGGTATTTTGGTTAAAATTCCGCTTTTGGGGAGGCCAGGCAGGTGCCGATGACACCCTTTTCAGGGGCCTTGTCGCTAAGTGCGGTGCACCGTCTCCATGAGGAGAGGCAGCGTCCGGTACGACCGGTTTCGAGCGTGCAATGGCGTGTGTTTTTCCCGAGTTCCTCGGTTCCCGCGTTCGTGGCGATGCCTCCGGGGATGGATCGGGCGATTGCGTTTCCGCTGCTGCGGTATTGGAGGGGAGCTTTTCGTTTTCCCGTGACAAACGGTGTATTTGCCGCTTTTGTGGGGCCTGCGCGTCTGGTTCCTGTGGCACAGCACTGCCCGAGAACGGGGAATTAGTGTCGCGTGACATACTCCATGCTCCACGGTCAGTGTTCCGTATGTTACGTTTTGTTTCACATTGCGACGGCGATATCGTTCCTCGAAAACGAGTGTTCTCCTCCCCCTCCTTAGACAGAGCGGCGGGATAAGGGAGAAAATTCGCCGCCTGGCCGGTGTAAATTCGCGCCAGGGGGGCGGGCGTGGTAGAGGCGGGCGCTGAGAGGCCCGAATTACCCGGCTGAGCCGGTGACTCCGACAGGGTCGGTAGGTCTGAGAGTCCCCGGCTGGGGTGTGGTAGTACTGTAGGCCTAGTACTCCCGGATGACTCCGGTGTTGCAGAGTCCGTAGAAACGGGGTTGCCTGGATCCAGGACTACCTCTGACTAGGGAGGAGGGGCAAGGACAAAACGATCACGGGAAATCCGTTCGTGCCTGTCGCCCATCTCTACCACGACAGTGTCGGTGTTCACAGAGATGACCTTGAATGGTCCATCCGCCACAGGCGAGAGTTTATGGCATTTCTCCCGTTCTGGGTTGTAGTACTCCTTCCTGATGAAGACGAAGTTACTCGCCCGAATCGGGGACGGTTTCCCTCGCAAGCGAGCATCAAAATCCCGCTTGTACGCGGCTTGCGCACGTGCCATTGACTCTCGCGCAGCGGGGACCAGCTTGGAAAGCCATTGCTTCCATTGTTGCCGGCAGATACCCACTGATGGGAAATTGTCCAAGGTAGCTTGGGGTTCCAGCGCCACAGGCGGGGGTGTTCTAGATAGAACCAACTCGAATGGCAAAACTCTGGTAGTCCGGTGTACCTGCATGTTGTACGCGTAGGGTAACGCATCAGCATACATGTCCCAGTTCTTTGGGTGGTCTGCGACGTAAGAACGTAACGCCGCGAGTAAGGTCCGGTTAAACTGTTCAACTTGCCCATTACATTGGGGGTGGTAGGTAGTCGTGAACAAGTTCTTGACATCCAGGATGCGACAAACATCCTGGCAGAACTTGCTCGCGAATTGTTTCCCGTTATCGGAGAGCACCTCCACAGGGGGACCGTAGACGAAAATCCAGTGCGTCACCAGAGCCTGGGCCACCGTGAGAGCGGTTATCCTCCGAAGAGGGACAGTCCGTACCAGCTTAGAAAAGCGGTCGGTGATGACAAGTAGAATTTTGTTTCCACGTTTCGTGGTGACTAATGGTCCGAGAATATCGATCGCGATAAACTCGAGCGGCGCCCTTGCGGGGAATAGTTTCATCTTCTTCGCATTTTTGCGGAGTTTCACTCGATTCTTCGCGCATTCGCTACAAAACCGCACAGTTGCGTAGCAATCCACCCCCATGGTGGGCCAATAGAAATCCCTTCGCAGGGTTAGGTAGAGTTTTCTCCCACCTGGGTGACCTCCCATGGGGGCGTAGTGTGATAGATGTAACACCCGCGACTGCAGGGAATGTGGTACCACAATCTGTGGGCGGGCTTCGACCTTCCGGACGAGGTAGCCCTTGTTGTCCACCCGGAAAGGGAGATCTTCACCACCGTTAAAACGGGCACGAATCCTCGTGCAGAAGGGGTCACCGAACTGTTCTCGGATCATCTCTTCCGGTGAAACCGGTACAAAATTTCCCGGTAACGGGTTCTCAGATTCACCTCGCGATGCGAGTAGGTCGTCAAAGTCAGCATCCTCGTCCCAGTTTTCTGGCCCAGCCTCGACGGCACATTCCGGATCATCCGGGTCTATGGCCATGAAACATGGAACTTCATCATCCTCCGTTGGGAGTGCTTCCCCAATTGTGGGTAAACGCGACAAGGCGTCAGCTTGGGTGTTCTGCGCGCCCTTCTTATAAATGACTTGGAAGTCATATTCCGCGAGGCGGAGTCTCCAGCGCATGAGGCGTCCCGACGGGTCGGAGATATTCACTAACCACCTCAGTGAGGAGTGATCCGTGTACACGGTGAAGTGAATTCCCATAAGGTAGGGGCGCAGAGTCGTCATCGCCTATACGACGGCGAGGCACTCTTTCTCCGATACCGAGTAGTTCCGCTCATGAACATTGAGAGAGCGCAACCAATAACCAATTGGGTGTCGTTCCCCCTCAGGGGTGGTTTGAAAAAGAGCACACCCGACTTGGTAGTCGCTCGAGTCCGTATCTACGGAGTATGGCAACCCAAGTTTTGGGAGATGTAGAATTGGTGCTGTTGTGACAGCCTCCTTCAAGGAGTTAAAGGCTTCCGATTGCCCGGGCGTAAATGCTCCCAGTTTTGGGGGGTTCCCCTTTCGCAACAACGCGTTCAGGGGCGCCGCGGTATCCGAAAAGTTCGGGATAAACCGTCGATAGACGTTGACCAGCCCCAAAAAGGAGCGCAGTTCCGTTTGAGTACGGGGCTCTTTCGCCTCAACGAGGGATTTGACTCGAGCTTTCTGGATCGCTAACCGTCCAGTACGTATAATGTGACCCAGATACTTCACAGTATCTGTGAAAAACTCGCATTTTCTCAACTTGAGGGTAGTTCCCGCATCGCAGAGTACGGTCAGCACCTCTCGGACGTGAGTGAGATTGTCGTCCAACGAGTTGGAGAAGAGGATAATATCATCAAGGTAGACCAGACAACTCCGCCACTTAAAGCGGTTGAGTAGAATATCTACTGCACGCTGAAAGGTGGCGGGGTCGTTGGTTAACCCAAGTGGCATCCGCTTGAAGCGGTACGTTCCTGCGTGGCAGGTGAATGCGGTTTTGTCGCGATCCTCCTGTCTGACAGGTACTTGCCAATATCCCCAATTGGCATCGAGAACCGTGAAAACGGTGGCGTCTCCGAGGGAGTTAATACACTCGACCATACGAGGGATAGGGCACGCGTCCCTAACAGTCACGGCATTGAGCCGGCAGTAGTCGACACAGAACCTCCAGGTTCCGTCGGCCTTCTAAGCCAGTACAACTGGGGATGCCCAGGGTGATTGAGCAGGCTCAATCACACCTGCGCGGAGCATCTTGGCCACCTGGGACTGCTCCTCTTCCCGAGCTTTCGGATCTGCCCTGTAAGGGGTTTGTGCAACCGGTCGCGCACCGGGGAATAAATCGATCCGGTGTTCCGTTGCATCACTCTCGCCAAGCGAGCCATCCCACATTGTGGTGAATTCCCGTAACATTGTACAGAGTTTGTCGCATTGCGACTTTTTCCGGATCAATCCGGTCGTTGCTCGATGGAGCATTGTCCTTTGGAACAGGTGTGGTTCGCAATTCCGAGTTACTCGGTGTGTTCAACGCTGAAGTAGCGGTTATTTCCCCCTCCTTAGACCTGATGTCTTCGGACGGCGGGGCGAACTCCTCAGAAGAGGTGGTAACTCCGAGTACATCGGCGGCTGTCATCTTCGTTGGCAGCATTCGCATATGATGGGGGGTTACACTCCCAATTACTTGGTGTTTTACCAGATACTGGGGGTGTTTGCCAAGGTTGGCAACCAATATCCGGAAAGGAACATCCGGGGAAATGGAGACAATCCCATTAGCCAGCGCCAGCTGGGATTTCTCGTACAACGAGGCGAGGGGTTGTATAACCCGGAGACCGTGTTGACGGGAATTTACCTGCACCCAGACTTGGGACTCAGGCAGTATAGAAACCGAGGCAGCGACGCGGAGCTTGGTGGACTCGCGGGATGCGGGCGGTGGTTCCTGCGCAGCAGGGAGCGGGACTTGTTTCCGAGAGGACCGCTTTAGCGGGCGGCGAACAATCGCAATCGACGATCCGTCGTCAAGTTCTACACGCCTGAGGCGGGGCCTGATTGCGTCGACAAATCTGTCGCAGTAATCACATCCCAGTATGACTGGTGCTGCCAGTGAACGGCAAAAAATGAAGTCCAACTTCACCACAGAGGTACCAAGTCTCACGACGAGGTCCACTGTGCCCACCATTTGTAACGGATTGTTGTTCGCATCCGAAATTTCGGGGACCGTGTCAGAAGGGATACGAGACCGCACAAGCGGAGGTAACATTGATTCCACAACAAAGTTGGGGCCTGCACCTGTATCCGGGACGGTGAGAAACCTCATCATAAACTGGGGATCAAGGCCAAGGTCGGCATAGACCTTGTAATTGCGCTTGGCCAAGACCAAGACTCTACCGGGAATCCAGGGATTTTTACTCCGTATCCACGGGCGACGCAACACACCAAGGTGCGCAGAGTCCGCGTCAGCGATGTCTTTCCTCGAGAGGACTTTCACCCGGGAGCGAGGCGGGGACGCCTCGGGCGCCAACAGCCTCTTGTTTGAGGACGCCTCTCCCAAAGGGGAGACTCGCTCAGTTAGTTTTCCGCCTTCGGCGGTGGGTTGGTTTCCTCGACAAAGAGTGCTTCATCCCGTTGATGGGGGTTTCTATCCGCATAAGCGGGGGTTTCAACGGATGGTTGCGCAATCTCCCGAATCGGGGTGTATGAAGCTTGCCGCGCACGCGGGGTCTGTGGTAGGGCATGGGAAAAGTCCGTTTTAGCACGGAGGTAGGAAGCCGTAGGGACGGAACGTTTCTCCTCTGGAGTGAGGGCCTCGTAGTTTGCCACCACCTTGGCCATATCCTTCAGTGAGCAGATACACTGAGGCGAGGTATGGCCATGGGCATAACAACGGTGGCAAATGAGAGCCAACACCGCGACACGCGGATTATTATTCCAAGTATCGGAGAAGCGAACCGCAGGGCGGATGTCAGTCCATCCAGGCCGTTGAAAACGGGATTGACCGTTTGAAAACGGGAGTTGTTGGGGTTGGACCCGACTGCTACCACCGTATAGAAAAGGATCTTCTGTTCCCGTATCACGGGTCATCTCCGTCGTTGACGGTAAATCGGTGGTTTTAATCGACACACCATCCCCCTGCACTAAATGCACGGTATCAAATCCCTGTCTAGGGTTCCCATCCACAGTGAGCGGGAGCGATGAGGAGTCGCTCTCCATCATCAACGCCTTGGCGGATTTAGACCGATTGTTCGGAGTTCTTGCACGAAGTGCTTACCCTTCCGCTCGGGCGTGTTGGACCAGCTCGAGATATGTGATCCTCCCCTTGTCCTCCCGATAACGGGTAACTAAACTCCGGATTGCTGGGTGAAGACCATCGATGAACATGGTACTGCGCTCCCCAGCGGGGTATACGTTACCCCATCTGTGGAAAGCCTTGTTAAGGCGCACCGAGTAATCGCTCTTGGTCTCTCCAGCACGCTGGGGTGTATCTCGCAAAGCGAGGATAGCCTGCTGAGTAGCGGTGTTTGTGGCGTAGGAATGCAGTAGATACTGCACCGCTTCCGGCCAGCAAGTAACGCCTCCCTCGGAGGCGCGGGAAGATCCTCTGACGGAGTTGTATTGGTCCTCCGCCACTCCCCGTAAGAAATACGGTAAAGCCAAATAGGTTTGTCCCTCATTCATACCGAGAATATCGGCCTCCGCTACAAATCGGGATAAGAAATCCAGTACCAGGACTCGGTCCTCTCCAGTCAAATACTGGTTGCGGAGCGAGAGCTGCGTTGGCTTAATGCATTCTCGCACCTTTCCCGTACCACGGGGGAATTAAAGAGAATGGTTGGGAAGGAGCGAAAGCAAAAAGAGGCAATGTTGCTCAGCACGAATTTCATCCGCGTGCGCGATGCCTTTACTCAGACCAGCTCGGTCTGCGGCTAAGTACTACACAGACATGAACTCGCGGCCCGCGAAGTTGATCTGTCCTACAGTTGCGGTCCAAGTCCTATCCAGAGGACTGCATAAGGATAGAACCAGTTCGTCTGCTCGGACGTTGTCCGAACAAGAGAAATTATCTGAATAAGGGCGCACTGCCGTGTGGTGAACAGAAATATTATTCTATTTCGTGAACGGTAGTGATCTACCGAGCACATCAAAACGAGCTCACCCAGCCTAAGCGGGAGCTCACCTGCCCAGCTCCCCTGCCATCCATACACGTACCGCTCATGGGTAGCCACGTTATCAAGGTATCCCCGCTATTGCGTGTCTTATCCCACGTTTTGGGCGAGCTCATTCAACGAAGTGTTACACGCGGTAGAGCTTGTCATCGGCGAGAAACTTCTGCGTAACACTCTGAATTGTCGTCTAGCGACACTTGGGACTGGCTGAAGAACGATGCGTCGTGCTAGGCTGTCTGTTGTAGTCAGCTGCGACTCTACTCCAGATCGTCTCAGAGTTCTGTTTCGTCGTTCGCTGTGACACGGAAACCCAGCATTTCAACGGGGCCAGATCTTCCGCTGACTTGAAGTTGCTTTTTTTGGTCTCGCGGGACATTTCGAGGAAGGCAATGAAGGGTATGAGGAAGAGTAGGGAAGGAAGAGACAGAAGGTAGTTGTGGATGGAGGAAGGAGTGAGGACGGAGGTAGGAAAAGTTGGGAGCAGGATTGAGTATGTATTCCGTTACATTTGGCGCGAACGTTTGGTTCATTTGCCAAGTGGCGTAACGCTACTCGCATCTCTATATGAGTAAATGAGCAAATCTGTCGCCATCCGGTTCGCTCTTTGGAGATAGATTTACTCAAAACGCCAAAGTTTTTGGAGATACCCACTCCAGTAGAGTTGATCATGAGTAAAGCTATCTCCAAAAATCAAAAATTTACTCATTTACTCAACCACTAGGGTTGCTCTAAGGCGTTTTAAAGGTACAAGCATGACACTAGTCATGCTTGCATAAGAGGAAAACGGGTGCCCAAAACGACAGTGGTATTTGTTTGACGCAGTTCCGTTTCATACGGAGTACAAACTATAATCATACAGCGAAATAGGTTTAAGCACGCGAAATAAGTTATGACACATGTAATAAAACTGCACGCTTCTATTGCTCTAGTACTTTCTAGCACCACAACGCTTGTCCATCACAGCTCACAAGCGTCTAGGAAAAGACCGATACAGTTTATGAATGGTCTGCAGTGAGACTGCGCCATTTGTTTAGAATAGAGTCCTTAAGATCCTCGACATTGTCGATCTGCTTACCATTTGCTTAAACATTCCTAGCCATAAACCCCCAGACATTCTCAATTTTTTAAGGTCTGGGGACTTAGCAAACCATGATAGAAGCCGAATCTGATGTTGAGGTAGCCAGTTCTTTGTGAAAGCAAAAAAATGAATGGATGCACAGTCCTGTTGAATCATCCATGTTGACATAGGTCCGAATATTTTTGCAGTTCAAGGTTGGATTCCTAGCTCTACGGTATCGCAATGCTTCGTAGAATCCTGAGTGCCCGATAAAAAAAGTCCATGACACCATACAATGATATCGCACCCCAAACCATGATTAAGTAACCACCTCCAATACGGGAGGATAGACGTCGCAGTTTTGTTCTCAAATCATGCCAGTAATATGTAAGACTATCTGGACCGTCAAGATTAACTTCTTTCATCTGAGAACACAAATTTATTCCAAAAAAATCCCCTTTATATATCTTGCGTCGTGCCCATTGTATCCGTGCTACCTTATGATCTTCGGTCATTTTTGGGCCTTGAATTATTTTGGAATATTTAAGGGTTTCGTCCTCTTTGAGTAGCTGCTGCACTCGGCGAACAGATACAATGAGATTGAGGTCCCTTTTCAATTCTGGTGCACTTAAGTTGCCCTTGCATGCCTCCCGTAGAAAGGCGCGATGTTGCGGTGGGTATAGTTTTCAAAACTTTTTGGCAATGGTGGGCTGATGTGGCTTCGTTTTTGAACTTAAGAATCTTCGTACAGCCCCGACGGCGCGTTGTACGTGCTCTGCAATTTGGCGTGAAGAGAGTTCTTCATGGCGGAGTGTGGATATTTGTCATTTCTAAAATTGAGATAAGTACTTTCCTCTAGCCATATTTAGGGATTTAGGTGAAATTGACAAGCAACGCAGTGTTTTCTGTCACTGATACTAAGTAATGCTAGGCAAGAGGTTTGACTTGGCAGATTTTGTGACATGTGTCATACAGTATTTCGTGGGTTTAAAGAAGTTTCGCATGGTGTTTTATTGATAGCACAGCTGTCGTTTTTATCTATAACAAAAGGAGTCCACGAATTTGATTAAATAACCAAAGTGCAGCGTGCACTACATTGCTATACCGCAAAATCATTCCAATCCCTGCAATACAAGCTTTTGTCTGGGTGTGCTTTACAGCGTTTCGTGCACTGTATTTTAAATAGGAAAATATTTTGTAGAGAGCCATTTGAAGACGTCATCTCAATGGCAGCAGACGACGTGGACGTGACAGTTGGCTAGCAGTCAGAAGGGCTTACTTTGATACACACACTGCGCTTCAGAAAAAGGCGTTCGAAGCTACTTTGGCACAAAATATCCCATCCCATAAAGCCAAAATGCGATGCAATGAGGCCAAGGGCTTTATTTAAGACGACACTGCCGCCATCCTCAGCGCTTTCTTTGCAGCTTATCGAGCTATGCGCAATCTGCGCGTGCATTTTGGGAATCGCGGTCCTTCCATTAGACCAACCCCCAAGTTTCCATATCTTTGTTTGGCTCTTCAACGTCTCACTAAGTTATTTATCGGCACAATGTCATCCCGCAAATTCTAAAACAACGGCGACAGATTCTCTTCTACACACTTCTAATGCAACAGCTTCGTTTTCACCTTCATTTTGACTGGTAAAGCATCAAACTTTTTCTCCATGCTGGTGTAGTTTTGCAGATGTTTTTTGTCATAAACCGTGCTCTGCGTTATTCGTGAAGTTATAGTTCCGCCATCACTGGCAAGTTTTGTGCAGACCACACAAGCTGGGAGACGCAACGGCGCTTCGTCCCATATTTTTGGATTTGTCAAATGGTTACTTTGGAGGATGTTCTTTACTTATGTGACTGCGGCCATATGATTCACGTGAGTAGATAATGAGTCCTGGATCTTTCGGCAAATCGCTTTGTCTTTGGTTTGGAGCCGATTGGAAGATCCCACCTCAACTAAATCCCTTTCACTGGTTCGACTCTTCAAATCAGCTCGCATTTCCAATTTATCATGGATTCTGTTCACAAAAATGTTATCCACTGGTCAAATCCCAACTTCAATAAAGCAATTCCTCACAACTCCGTTCTTATTTGTTTGGTAGCCAGCAATGGCTATTTTCATTTTGAAAAACATATTGGTATGGGCAAACTCTCCGCTTTTCAAGAGAACATCACGAACTGACCTCGTTTCTTCTTTGAGATGTTTATTCATATGTTATTCACAACAGTGAAGGAAATTTGAGGTACTTGCCGGACGTTGAAGCACATTTATCTTAATGTTCTGGCATTATAACAACTAATCTGTACCTCTGCGACAGCTATTGCCATCATGCAAAAGCAATAGTGCCTTTGAAGGTGACGCGACCTGACTTGCGAATTCTGCGAAATGCTTCACGACATGTATCAAATTTGCACGAACCATACTTCCGTTTGGTTAACATTGGACAACTGTACCGGTTGGAATCCAGTTATAGTAGCCAAGCCATTTGTACCGTCGGGACAAGAGACGACCGGTATCTTGCTGTATTTCTTCCAACCACTTCAGCATACACTTTTTTCCTTCTACGATAGGAAAAGGTGCTGCAAGTTTCCTAGAGCTTGAACCAACCACAATGGCACTGAGATGCTTGCCGTTCTCTTCCAGGCCATGATTTCGTCCTTGGCGTACCTGAATGTTAGAGAACGGTTCTGTGCACGAAGTGAACGAAATGCCGCATCATAGAGAACATCACCCTGGTATCTAACCCATCCATCGACGGTTACATCTGCGATTAGACTTTTCATTTGGTTTGCATCGAACGCGAAACCACGCTGACCTGCACAAATCACGTGCTTAACAATGGCTTCTTCTTCTGTGCGGCTTAGAGTGGTTGGTGTACCTGGTTTAAAGTATACAGGATTCAGGAGCTTATGGAGTTTGATTCTGTTTGTCAATTTTGTTGCTTGGAACAAGCGATAGGTTGTCGCTATAGAGCAATGCGTGTGCGCATACCGTGTAGGCGAGGTGGATCATGAATGATTCAATACCGAAATAGCATAGGTTCAACTCAGGTATGAGTGGAGCCTCGGAAATATTGGGTGAAATTCGATATGAATTTTAATTTGTATTTTTAGAACTTTCGTGTGTGATTTCTGTGGTATCTGGAACAGATGGACGCATGGCAAGCGTACGGATATTATTAATGGTTGGCATGATTCACACGTGTCGTATTGTGCCCTGGCCAGTAGTGCCACCGTGTGACAAAAGTGTGTGGGCCACAACTGTGGCATACTACAGTAGTAGTATTCTTAGTTAATTGTGACCCAATAGTACGTTAAGGGAGGACGGCCTTCTCATTTCACCCTGAAGAAAAGACAAGCTGTGACTCGGCTCTGAGTTTATTGCCTGCGCGAGGTGACAAACTTCTGCTGGGGTTTCACCACGTTCGGTGTCGTTATACTCCCCCGCACAGTATCACCAAGGACCGCTGATCTGTCTTACCCCGTTTTTTTGCCCAGTGTTCACTGTTTTACAGCTTTGGTTACTTCCTATTGTGGGAACAGATATCTGTTCTACTCAGTATTCAGTTATGCCGTGCTGCCTGAACTAGCAACAACCCCTACCGCCGGGTCTCTTTCGGCTTTCCGCAGGACCTGCCCAGTGGTACCTTCTCTTTTGGTTTCTCCCCTTTTTCCTGTTTCCCTTTCTGGATTCTCCGTGGACCAGAACACCGCTCAAACGGACCTGTGCGCTATGTTGACCAGCTGGTAACCCGATTCTCGGTATCACCTCCATTAGTATAACCGGAAGCCACCTCGGATTTTTACCCAAACAACGTGTGGTACTGTCGGGAAGCGCAATGCTTTAGCAAAAGATGCTGACCAATCGGACGTGCCTCAACGGTCAGTAGAAGGTCCTAGAAAACCCGGGTGCAAGATGGGGTCGGTGATCCGAACGGTAGAGGTCAGGAGAAACCGGTTGAGGGCTGCGGAACCGGACGGGCAACTGGGTCAGGCGTGGTCAGGGAGCACGTGTAGAGCGTTGGTGGTCGTGTACCGCTCGTGTTTTACCGTGCAGAGTAGTATTACAAGCTAGTGGGCAGTCTGTATCGCCAACTAGAACAAGAAACACTCCCTTTGGTGGGATGATGTCTGCTTTTAGTCGTTCATGGGGGTAAGGGGGTACTGTCATCCTAAGTAGACCCGCCGGCCCCAAGGTGCACCTCGGCAACGAAGCACCTCGGGAGATATGGGCCAATGGCAGGCCTGCGTACGCACTACCTAAAAATTAATCAAAAATTATCAAGGTTCTTAAAGGCACGCCTGCCCTTCCTTCCGGTCGGACACTTGTATCCCGTCCCAACAGTCCCCGAGTGCACCGTGCCGGTCAAGTCCACTCTTGCCATTTGTCCACCGTCCGGTCTCCCACGTAATCGCACATCGGTGTTCGCTGTCGTCCGTCATGATCTGACGCCCGTATGATCGTTCTACCACATGCCTCCCTCCTTAAAGTGCGCCACTTCCGCGTGGTGCTTTCTCGAGCGGTCGGTTGTAGTGTGGTGGCTGGGTAGATTATGGGTGGGACCCATTGTCTGGCGTGCAGGACGTACCCTACCACTGAGGTCGTGGCGGATTCCCCGCCGACCGGTCGTGGTCATGTCCATCCGCTCACATTTCCTTTAGGTCTGTATGGTGACAGGATGAGGGGAGGCGCGCTTCTGATTGCAATGAAGTCGTAGAGTTCGTTCTGTTAGAAGTGAATGCATCCTTGCTGGCGGTTTTCTTTCCCTTTTTTCGTAAAAGGGTGGGGTATCACATGCCGAACCCCGGCGTACGTCAATAAATTGACCCCCGTCGGCCGGTTGAAGTTCAACCATCACGGTCTCAGTGCCTCGGTCGCATCTCTTCGTCGAATGATTCTCAGCGTGCTTCTCTGCCTTCTCAATTTATCTCCGGACGGTTGCCTGCCATTGCACTGATAATTCCTCAGCGTCTCTCCTCTGAGTCAAGCTCTATCTCGTCCGTTCGGTCGGTGTTTATATTGCGACCATGGGACATACTCCCTCGATTCCGCCTTATTTCGTTCTACCGTTTGGTATTACCTCCGAAGTCAGTGTAGCGGATTCATCTTTGCCATCCGATCCCGTGCGGTTGGATTCCGATCGGTTTGCCTGCCCATCGGTTTCCTCTCAGCTCTTGTCCCTGACCGTTTGGTATTCTCAGTCGCGCACCCCTGTGGCTTTTTTGTCTCCACCTGATAGAAACGTACACATTGATGCCCCTAGGCACGCTTCCTAACGCGCTGTTTACAGTTTGGCCCTCCCGGGTCAGGGGGACACTATGCCAAAAAGTTCCAAGCATTCTACTTAGTATTTGCAAAACATCAATTTTCGGACGGTCTGAGACAATGCAATTAAGTCCGATGGTACTCAGCGTATTGCTGTTACGGTCGTCGAAGTTTTCCACCATCCCTATCATCACGAACAAGTACCGCTCGAAATCATCGTCCATGCTTGAGGCACAGAAAGGCCTGTCAGGGCCGGGGCGAAGCCATGTCAAAATTTTCGCACGGACACAGGTTTGGCGAGCGTTCCAAGTCGGGAACCTGCTCGACGGCACAATCCGGAGTAAGAAAGGGCGTCCATCGCCCTCTCCAGCCCATTTGGTATAGTTCGAAATGATGATGAAGGTGGGAACCCTTCGGGCGATTTCCAAGACATGAACATCAACATTGACCATGTTTTGGGGGGTTGGCTTTCCAACAGTCAAAGTGCAATTACTCGTGAACTCGAATTAGTCCCAGACGGAGCGGGCGTGATACTTTAGTAAAAATCATTTTACAGTTGCTGAGATCCAGAATTTTCATGGTAAAAGCTCGAGTGCTGAGTAATGATAGCATCTTCAGAGGCATAAAACTGGGCCGTACGGTATAAAGAAAGCAGGTTTCCACACCTGAAAGTACAAGGCCATGACTTTTTAGTCCCTGTGTCAATTTGTTGGTTTCAACCAGCTAACTTTAAGTTAGAGTCTTCTGCATAGAAGAAAAGCATGGTAATAAAACGTTTGCCAGGGACTATTCCGTGAGGGCAATGTTGCACCTTTTTTGTCAACCGTCCAAAATGGTGTCAAAAACGGAGGTCAACTGGAGTGCATCACTGCAGTTCCTACATTCGGCCGTGTGTTACCCGTTCGGTATGAAACCTCTTCAGTTCACACTACAGAATCATTTCTACTTTGTAGGAAAGTGAAAGTCAAACTTTGACCGAGATTGGAGTCAGGGCAGGAGCTGATGCATCTCCTTTCAGAGATTCCTAGCTAGAATTTCCGAAGCGAGTGGCGACAACAGATTGTTGAAAAAGAAGCGTAGTGTTATTATTCGTTCCGTTTGGAAGTAAATAGCATCACGAATGCTCTGAAAAATATCTCAACCCTTTGTACGTTCCCCCCCCCCCCCCCCACGTGACTGCGGAACGTCCCGTTCGGTCAATTAGAACGACCTTACCGGACGCTGTCGCTTTTCGCGACGCCAGTAGCGGGTAATGAAGTGGTGAGGGATATGGGATGGTAGTTCGAAGGTGTCGTATTCTGCCTTGTATTCGAACCAGCGGACTCGATATTGCGTTCGTTCCGGCGTCTCACGATGCCCGACGATTCGGTCGACCGCATGAGGTTGCGGTGTGGGTGTTATCAGGTCCGTTGCGGGTCGAGTGGGAGGTTCGTCAGCAAAAGGACCGTCCGGATCAATATCGGGTTCGGTGGTCAGACGTGGCGTAGCTTTATTAGTGGTTGTGTCGGTGGTGAGTGCCGTTCAGACTGCTCGGCGGTGCACCCGAGTTACTCGGTCAATGCTGACCTGTTTTTCCAGTCCGCCTTCTTTTAGGAAAACGGTATCGCCCGCGGCGGTCACGTCGGGAAATGGCCCGTTTTTTTTTTGGAAGAGGTTTACGATACTTGCGGTTATATTCGTCAACTTGCTCTTCCAGGGCTGTTGACATCTATTCCGGTCGGTTGACGTACACCTTATCCACGGGACTAAACTTAGGGAGAGTCCGCACGGTTTTATCGGAGTCCCTTTTGTACTGGAGTTGGGCCCAAGTGGTTTTCGTCTGTGCGAACGAAAGAGAATCCCGAAGACCAGTCTGGATGTACCGTTTAACCTGCGCCGTGGTGGCGTTTTCAATTTGATGCTCCGGGATAGTGGTAGGGATCTTTTCAACCTGCAGACCGGGCGGGTGCCGTGAGAGTACCAAATCGAAAGGCGTTGTGCCCATTTTCCTGTGCACTTGCATATTGAATGCATAGGTCAACGGTTGCACATATTCATGCAATTCGGTTTGGTGTTCTGCCACATATTGACAGAGGCGTTCAACGACCATATTGTTGAACCGTTCGGCCTGTCCGTTTCTTTGCGGGTGATGGGCCGTGGTGGTCAGTTGCTCGATACCTAACATGCTGCACACCGCTTTGAAGAACTTGGAGACAAATTGGCTTCTGTGGTCGGTCAGCAATTATAATGGTATCTCGTACGGATAGACCCATTTATCCAAGAAAGCCGAGGCTAGGGCTGCGGTCGTAGTGGATTTCAAAGGCACCGCTCGGTAGAACTTTGTAAATCGGTTGGTAATGACTAGGATGTATTGGTGCCCCTTTGCAGAATTTGTGAATAGACCAAGGATGTCTATTGCGACAAATTACAACGGGTCGGCTGCGAGAAATAGCTTCAAGAGCTTATGGTGCGGCTGGCGACTTCCACGAGTGGAGAGGCAGGTACTACAATCCCGTACGGTCTGATATACGTGATAAGCCATCCCCGGCCAGTAGTACTTCCGTTGAAGCTTGGAATACATCTTTCTTGCACCAGGGTGTGCAGCAAACCGTAGGTAATGGGAAAGATATAATAACCTGGCTTGCAGTGTCTCTGGCACGTACCATTAGAGAGCCCCATCTAGCGGAGCTTTCCTTATCAATATCCCGTTTCAGTTTAAATCGAATAGGCATTTGCCATCTCCGACTTTCGCTAGTGCAGACTTGCAGAGGGGATCATTCTTCTGTTCCGGGAGGAACTCTTCCACCGTTATCGGGGAGACGTCCTGCAACTCGTCCTGAACTTCAAATATTGCTGGGAGTCTTATCCCGTTCGGATTGTTTTGTGGCCAGTCTGTTATGACAGTCTCCTCTCCACCGTCCCAGCATACCGTAGGTACGGTATATTCTTCGCCCGTTTCGGTCACTTCATTCGTCATCATGCACGGTACCTCGTCTTCGAGCGGTCTGTGTCTTCTCCATCCGTACGGACTCTGGAAATTGCGTCAGCTGCTTGCTGCTTAACGCCCGGACGGTGGATTACGTCAAATTCGTACTCCATGAGGCGGAGCCTCCATCTCACTAACCGTCCGGGCGCATCCGCTAGGTTCAGGATCTAGCGTAGTGCGTGATGGTCCATACGGAGTGTTAACCGTGTCCCCTCCAAGTACGGACGGAGGCGAAAGATGGCCCAAACGACGGCCAAACATTCCCGTTCGGTAGTGTAGTACGCCTGCTCAGGCTTTGTTAGTGAGCGGCTCCAGTAGCCAATCGGACGATGGTCTCCCTCGGGCTGCTCCTGGAGGAGACAGCATCGGACTTGGGTACTGCAAGCATCCGTGTCCAGGACGTATCTGTGACCGTTTCGGGGGAGTGCCAGTATAGGCGGTCGTATGAGACATTGGCGTAATTCGTCGAACGTCTCATACTCCGTATCGGTCAGAGTTTCGAACTCAAATGGTTGGTCTTTTTCCATTTTCCGATTAAAGGAGCTGGCAATGCACGCGAATGCCTCAACAAACCGGCGTAAAACGTTGCAAAGGCAGAGGAACGACCGTAGCTCCGTCTGGTTTGTGGGAGGTCTCGCTTGTCGCAAAGCGTCGCAAGCGTTTCCGGGTACCTGCAGTTTGCCTGGACGGATAATATGACCTAGATGGTCAACTACTTGGTCGAAGAAATAACCTTTCTCCACCCGTCACGTAATTCCGGCCGAGCGTAGCAATACCATCTGTACGTGTTCGATGTGCTCCTGAACTGATTGGGAATATATAATGACGTCGTCTAGGTCAACTAGAGCGAATTGCCATTTAACCCGCAAACGGATGATGTCAAGCGCCCTCTGGAAGGTAGCCGGAGCATTCTTGAGACCGCACGGCATTCTAATGTAGCGGAAAAAACCCATGTGGGTCGTAAAGGTTGTTTTGTCGCCGTCGGTCTCGTCGACTTCGCATTGCCAATAACCGCTATTGGCGTCTAAAGTAGTGAATACCACTGCATCCCCTTAGGAGTCGATGCACTCATCCATTCTCGGTATGGGGTAAGTATCCCGTATGGTCATCGCGTTGAGGTAGCGGTAGTCAACGCCAAAGCGCAGAGTACCGTCCTTCTTTGGTGCGAATAGGACAGGACTTGCCCATTCTGCCGACGACGGCTCTATTACGCCTGCACGGAGTTGCTTTGTTACCTCTTCCCTTTCCAGCTCCCTTCGTTTCTGTCCCGCTCGGTAACTCATCTGGAGGATGGGTTTAGAACCCTCTTCTGAATGTATGCGGTGTTTGGCAATGGAGATGGACCCCAAGTGTCGATCTCACATATCCGAAAACGGTTCCAGAAAGTCGGTAATTCCTTCCCGTTCGGCCTCGTACTCTTCTCCTATACGGAATTTCTTTACCCAATCATCAGCTTTGACCGCGTCGGACTTTTGATCCTGTTCGGTTTGGGTGGGACTAGCCTTCCCCTCCCTTAGCTTCGTTGTCCTCGATGAACGGGAACGGGGAAATTAGGGCAACCGGGGCGGGCATGGCGTGCCCGACGATGGTGTTCTTTGCCAAATGGATGGGAGCTTGTCCGACGTCGGAGACGAGAAATCGGAATGAACGGTTTGGTAAAAGCTCCATGACGCCATTGGCCATGAGCATAAGGCGTTTCTTGACTGCTTTCGGGTTGAGTTGGAGGAATGAAAGTCCTCCAACATTTGCGGTTACTTGAAATTCCGCTTGGGTCATGGGCGGTAAGACGACCGCTCGGGCTACTCGAATCTTGTTAGAGATGGAGTTGTCCGTTGTCGGGAAAGACTCGTGCACATTATTAGTTTGAAATCGTGCGGTTGTCAAAAGCAGAGCCACCGGTCAGGGATGGTGGAAAGCAACTTGTTTCCGTTGGAGGTATATGGCCGTCACGTGCTTGTCAATGAACGTTGTTCCCAACAAGCACGATGTGGCTAGGTTAGTGGAGACTAGAAAACGGTCCCAGACTCCTAGACTACCGATTCGGATAAACAGGCAGATGACTGGGAGAGCGTTCGCGTGAACCAGGTTTGGTCCCGCACCGGTTTCAATAACACCAGTGAAAGGGAGTTGCACCTGAGAGTGGAGGCAAATTGAGAAACGGACTTTGTAATGCGGTCCGCTGAACAGCATTACCGGACCGGTCTCAGACTCTTGTTTTACGTCCGTGCGTTCGTCTCCCAATGGAGCCGGCGGTCCCGAATCGGATTTATTATGAGGCCGCTCGGTCTCCTTATGTGGGCTTTCAGGCCTCGGGGTGTGGGTCGCCTCTACGCACCCTCCGGGTCGTTTTCCGGAGTGGGTGGTGTTTTGATGTCCAACAATTGGGCTGCATAGCCCTGTGTCTCAGAGCGGGCTTGGATCTGGGGTTAACTCTGGCGTATACCGATACTAGCCCGTGCCGGTCAGGTATGACTACTCCTTCCGGAGGGACCTCTTGGGAAGTTTTAATGCCCCTCCTCACGGCGTAGGGTATAATGAGCCTCTCGTGCAGCTTACAGGGCAGCACGTACTTCTGGGGCTAGCATTTTGCAATGGTCCGGCTCTCAGGAAAGACATATCCGGCACGGTTTGTCCAATAACCGTGCATATATGGGGACTACACCTCTACCTGGTGCAGTGAATTGGACCGTCCAGGAAGAATGAGACGTGGTGGAGATCGGTGTGGTGGGAGGAGACGGTAGACTACTGCCGCCTCCCATCACAAACATTTGACCACCCAGTGCCTCCGAACCATCCTCGTCCGAGTCGGTCTCCAGGATCATCACTCGTGAGCGTGACCCACGGCGATGAGTTGACAGAGAGTCCGTGCGGATTGTTTGCCTTTTGGTCGCACGGTGCGTGTCGTTGTAGGATTCCGCGTATCGGGCTAATGCGTTCAGTCTGACGTGCGGATATGTAGTAAGATTTTTTCTGGCTTTCGACCGTTTAGCTGGCAGGAGGTTTTTCACGATGATGGACTTCAAACGTCGATCTGAGAACACGCTCCCACAGTGAAGTGCTTTATCCCCGACTTTATGGCCAAATTACGTTTCGGACATACCTGAGGACTGTCGAAAAGTCCTCACCTTGGCGTACGCGTCCACGATTACCTCGTCGGTCGCATACGTGGTTAACAAAAACTTTAAAACCTCTGAGTATGTTTGTAACGTTTCCCGTTTACGGACGTAGACCGCATGGCTTTCTCCCGTGATATGGGATCGAACCAGTGCGTTTGCCGCCCCAGTCAAGTAAAACTGAAAGCACCAGAGGGCTGCGCTCTCTGTAATTCTGTTGTGGTCGCATGCAGTCTTAAATCGCTGTAAGAAGCCCAGTACGGCATTGGGGTCCGATCCGGAGAACGGGCGCCCCTTGAGCTGGACATTCAGCTTCTTTTGGTAGCGGCCAACCTTCCTGGCAACCCGGACATCATACCGTGCGGATTCCTTGAGAAGCCGATATGATCTGTAGTCTACGGCTTTCCAAAAGAAGTCGTTAAGTGGCTTCAGCCGCTTAAGCGACCTTCTGCTTGAAAGGTGATGCGAACTTCGCGAGTCGTCACTCGCTCCTTCGTCCGAGTCGGAAAGATCTTCTTCGGACTCTTAAGTCTCTGTTCGGTCTGTATCTGAGTCCGAACGGTTGGGTCTGCGTTTGTGGCGGGAAGTTCTCTTCCTGCCGCGGTTTTTACGATCCCAACCGGACGGCTTATCCCGACTGCCGCGTCTGTGGCGCTCTGAACTCCCTCCATCGGAGCTACTATCGTAAGGATCTCCGTTTGGATCTGGCTGACTGGGGTTTGTCGGTAGATAGATCGTTCTGGAATTTCCTCTTTGATTCCCATCCGGAATACCTGTACTGAACTCTAGGGCTGGTGCCATGCCCGTACGGTTTGTGTCAAACGTTGAGAGGGCCTAGGTGACATGTTATCCTGCAGAAAATGGCTGATTTGTCTGATTTGGCTGGACTTCCGTGCGATCGACGCTTGGCTGGAGGCATGACATCACTTCCTCAGTAACCGTGCGGATTGTCTCAGAGGCCTGTCTGTCCAATATTTGGGGCATCCGATCGGCAAGATACTCTTCGACCGCTACTGGGACCCTTATTTCGAGTTCCGTGCAGGCGAATACCGACAAGTGAGTCCAGATACGGTCCCACAAGTCGTCAAAGCCAATGTTCCCGATCGGTGTATGGCTTGAAGACGTGACCGTCCCAGTAGTTGCGGTTGGCAGCTGAGATGCCAGCGGGCCGTGCGGTGTAGAGGAGGAGGCTGCCGCACCTCCTGTGCAAAGCAGTGACTCCGGGTTATCCAGTACGGACGGTTTGAGTGCTTAGGCACTCCTGGTGCCTCAGTTTGAGGCTGAAGCAGTGTCAGAGACCGCTACCAAAACAGCCTGAGACTCCGTAACGGGCTGCGCTGTTTTTCTCCTCTGCGAACCTTTCTGACTCTGTGGTTTCGGAAGTTTCGATTCCATTTTCAGTCCGTGATTGGTCTTCTAGGTCGGAAGACCAATGTGGCGAAGTGCAATACTTTAAAAAAAGATGCTGACCGGTCGGACGTGCCTCAGCGGTCAGTAGAAGGATTTCCTAGAAAACCCGGGCGGAATATGGGCTCGGTGATCCGAACAGTAGAAGTCAAGAGAAACCAGTTGAGGGCTGCGGAACCGGACCAGCAACTGGGTCAGGCGTGGTCAGAGAGCACGCATACAGCGTTGGTGGTTGTTTACCACTCGTTTTTTACCGTGCGGATTAGTATTACAAGCTAGTGGGCAGTCTGTATGGCCAACTAGAACAACAGATTAGACTGTTTGGTGGGATGACGTCTGCCTTTACTCGTTCATGGGGGTCAGGGGTACTGTCATCCTAAGTAGACCCGCCGGCCCCGAGGTGCACCTCGGACGAAGCCCCTTGGGAGATATGAGCCAATGGCAGGCCTGCGTACGCACTACCTAAAAATTAATCAAAAATTATCTAGGGTCTTGCAGGCACGCCTGCCCTTCCACCCGGTCTGACACGTGTATCCCGTCCCAACAGTCCCCAGGTGCACCGTGCCAGTCAGGTCCACTCTTGCCATCTGTCCACCATCCGATCTCCCACGTAATAGCGCATCGGTGTTCGCTGTCTTCCGTCATGATCTGATGCCCATACGGTCGTTCTACCACAGGTACGGAGGGTCCTTTCACTGCGCCTACCTCACAAGATAGCAAGGCTGCAAACACCTTACGAGGATTTCCCGCCTAGAGATATTGCTCCGCAAGTGGTCTCCTGACCTAGAATCCGTTCACCTATGGGTTTGATCACTTTGGTCATTTCTGTGCCGTTCCAGTTTTTCGGAAGAATCTATCAAGATCTTTTTGTTACCCCAGTTCTTTGGAAACCTCTGATTCGAGTTCATTGAAGTTCCGAACACTCGGTTGGCTGGCATGCAGTATGCCGCCACCGTCCCCCAAATCTTATACTGGGTCTACTGATGCAGTTGGTACACCCCCTCAGGGTGTACCGCGCATGCGGAAATCCGTTCCGGAACGTTTGGACAACAATGAAGGTGGTCGGAATGCCGGAAGAATGCCCTATTTTGCGTCTGCTTCTCAGGCCATAACCCAGGTGGTACCACCCCCACTGATCGAAACGACGTCAGCGGCTACCCTTGTATGGAATCGACTGCGTTTGCTCGACTGGAGTCCATGATCCTCATCTCTGAGGTGACTCATGTGTCTCTCCTCGAATAGGTAAACGAGCTTCGTCAAAAAGTTGACATTGCCCAAGTTCGGGATGTCTCGGGAGATATCCGACTCTTCCCTCGAGACGTGAAGTCCATTTTGGAATGTCTGGGTGGTGCCCCATGTATTTTGTCAAGGACTACAACAAGTTTTTCAATGACATTCTGGTGGCCTTTGAACGTGTGCACGTTAGTTTGGATAAGCTGGAAGCGACCATCCATATTGATACAGAAGCGCCCACGGAAGCAAAAAATGAGGTCAACTTTATCAATTCAATATGCCAGTCAAACAAATGACAGTCTCGTAAACCAAAAAAGGATATTCAATAGCTTGATTCGGGTTCGTCAGATTTTGCCTCTGATCACCGCTCCATGTATTCCTCATTGGACTCATCGGGTTCCGATTACAAAAGCTGGAAGGACCGTGCGACGAAGTCGAAGGCGACTTATACTACTCAGGGAGTCATTCGACCTCGCTATAAAGGTAGATGTCCCCTTGGACTCAAGGAGTTAAATCTAACGAATCCGCTTTACCTGAAATTGTTATCGTATCGTTATTATCGATTGGATAATTCCTCATCCGTTCCGTCTGCATGAGGTACCGGCAAGTTTAAGGACTGCATCAAACGCATGAATGTTACTCTTCAATCAAGTCATTTCTCAGGAGAAGATCCAATTCAGGTGCTTGAAATCCTCGTTATATTTGTTCAGGAGGCTGACATACTCTGCATGAGTGAAGCCCAAGAGTATCTCTGGTTACCGTATTTCCAAACAGGTATGGCTGAAGATCAGTTCAATTCCGTTCGAGGAGCTGCTAGAGCCTCGAAAGGAGGAGTGGCTTGCTGGCCGGAAGCATTTCAATAACTTCTCAGTTCATAAGCTACGGGAAACGCCATCCACACGAAGATACTCGCGCTACGCCAAACGAAACAAAAGCCTTGTGAAGCCAAATCGGTGGGTTCAACCCGCTTGAATAAAGGGTTTCACCGTTGTGATAATTTGTATTCCACACAGGATCGGTGTACGATGTTCGTTGATGGATTAGATCCCGCAATATGAGCGCTCGTCGCAAGTTACTGAGAGGATACACGGAAGATTTCATACCTTGAACTGGTTTAGTATGCCCAGGCTGAAGGAGAGACTCACAGTCCACGGAGTCAACCAAAACTCCAGTCCGCGAGAGCTCTCATATTGGAGAAATCGTCACAATCGATGTTTTTCCCCAGGGCAGAACCGCGATTGAGGATTTAGACAACGTCCAGTACGCTGGAAGTCGCCCTGATTCATTTGGGACTATGGACTTGCAGTCAACATTGGCCCCGATTTCGGAAGTAGACCCCGCTTTCTATGCCGATGTGGCACAGATGCAGGCCATTCCGCTCGCTCAAGCCTCAAACAAATCCCGTCTCACCCGCCCTGGATGGGTCGTACCGAAACCGAAACGGCCAACGATAGCCATCGCCAATACGATAAAGCGGCATCATTTATCTGTCATAGATGTTGCAATCATGGTCATATCGCCCCGAAATGTGACTTGGCATTGCGGTAGGTGCCCAAGGTTATCATGAATTACGAAACGCTGACCCCAGCTGATCGGGCCTGATTGCCGAGTACGTCCTATGAAGAGTTGAAAGCATTACTCGCTAGCGCCGTGCTGGCACGACCGGATATTCCCGTGGTTAAACCTAGCCCTGATCAACTGGTGGACGCGGTCGTACCCACGAATGGGATTAATTCTCGTTCCCACCATGGGATGGTGACACTGAGTTCGGTCAACCCCTCCTCGAAGAACTAGATTCGGAGGTCTCCTGTATGGGAGGGGCGCCTTCTGAGCCGAAGTTGATGTCCGAGGTGGTACAGCGTCGCTCCCCCGCCGTCAAGATCCTTACTAGGAAATGGTTGCAACCAACTTGAGCTCAGAAACCATCTCGGCTATACGTCGTCCGTGGTTACGTTCTCTCAATTTCCGTATTCTGGATAGAGCTCTGGTCATGGCAAAGAGAAAGTACAAGGTTTATGCCGATCTTGGCTTGTCCAACCATAATATGGTTTGCCAGTTATCTGTTCTACATACAGAGGCTGCACCCAACCTTATCAACTCTGAGGTAGTACCCCCGGTTCCTCGGGCTCGCATTCGTTGTGTACCAGGCCTGGATATCGCCCACGCAAATATCAATCCACTGAAGACTGTGAGATACGTTCCTCTCGTCGTGGGATTGGATACCTCTATAGTTCAATTGGAGTTCGTTGCTTGCGATAAACTCGTGGCACCAGTGATTCTTGGTTGTGGCTTTTGTGATCGCTTTTTCAAAACATTTCGCCCCCGTGCGAAAACCGTGAAAGTGGCAAACGGTTCTACCGTACCTATTGTCCTGAAACCGCTTAAGTGTGCTACGCAGAAGCGTGTACCGATACCAGCGGCTCGGGAAATGCGGAACACGGATCTAGTTCTTACGACGCTTTGTATTGGTCATTGAATTGCCGTACCATCGGAGTCCCAAGTCTAGGTTACAGTTGTTTCCAAACAGATTGGATACAACGTGGTTTAACCACTTTTGTTTTTATACGACCAGCGTTTCTATCAGCTCTGATATTCTTTTTAAGGTCCTGGTTGCCAACTTTGGCAATTTCATTCAGTAGTTATTCAAGAACCAAGTCCTGGGTGTGGTTCTCCCACACCCGCGGGCAATCGTGCCAACGATCATTCCAGTGGCTGGCGTCCTGGGATTGGAAGACTCTAAGAAGGAGGACGACAACTCTAACAACACTGAGCATAATTCGGATCCCGAACTCAAAAGTGAACGAACTACGGAAGCCCGAGCACTACTACCTGGTTCAGGACAGGCAAGTCCTATGGAGAAGCTCGACAAGCTCAATTTTTACCATGTACTTGACTCTCATCGTGAGAAACTACGGGATATGCTTCTTGAGTTTGCCCCTATGTGGGAAGGTTCCCTTGGGAAAACAGGAATAACCGGGCACCGTATTGATTTGCTACCGAACATTCGGCCAATTTCACAGCATTCCTATCGAGTTGGACCGACAGCCCGTGAAGAGGAAAAATCTCAAGTCGAGAACCTGTTACGTGGTGGTGTCATTGAACGCACTCAATCACCTTGGAGCTCGCCAGTAGTGCTGGTTCCGAAATCGGATGGATCGTGGAGGTTTAGTATCGATTACCGACTTGTCAACACAGTTACGGTCAAAGACGTTTACCCGATCCCTCACATGGAAGAGTACATCGACTCACTTGGCCGTGCTACGGTGTTCACCGCTCTTGACACCAATTGGGGTTATTTGTAAGCGCCTATCAGCAAGAAGGGCCGCGAAAAAACTGCGTTTGCATGTCACCAAGTACTTTATCGTTTTAACCGAATGCCTTTCAGGTAACGTAATGCACCTGCTACTTTTTAACGTGTCGTAGATATACTATTGGTTAGGTTCAAATGGATACCCTGCTTGGTGTATCTCGATGATATAATCGTGTCCTCCAAAAACTTAGATGATCACATAAACCATGTGAGGAACGTCATCGTGTGCTGCGAGATGCAGAGATTACGCTGAAACTCATGAAGTGCAAATTCTGTACTGCTTTGGTGAATTATCTTGGACATATAACCCACCCCGTACAGCTCTTTATAAACGAGGTAAGAGGTAGATCGCTCAAGAAAAGGAAACATGCGACTACGCAAACGGAACTCCGATCATTTCTTGGACTTTGTAACGTATATCTTCGGTTTGTCCCAAATTTTGATGAGCTTGTGACACCTCTGAATGCTCCTCTGAAGAAGGGAAAACCAGTTAAACTGGAAACGTTTGGTAACGCAGAAGCGTCTGCTTCAACAGCTCTCACCCACGCCGTGACGTCTGCGCCAATATTGGCGCTGCCAAGTCTTGGTTTACCCTATGAATTAGATACTGATTACAGTGATAAAAAGGTCGATTGTGTGCTATTTCAAATGACCAAAGACGGTGAATGAACCCCAATCGGATATTGTTAAAGGAAATTGAAAATGCACGAACGTAACTACTTGGTATCTGAAAAGGAGTGTCTCGCCGTTGTTTTGGGCGCTCGCCACTCTTCTACCATATCTTACGGGAATCCATTTTAAGATGTATACCGATCACTCCTGCCTCTGTTGGCTCATGGAGGTTGATGAATCATCGAAACGCCGCATGAGTGGGCATCACCGACTCTCGGACTACGATTTCGAGGTAATCTACAAAAATAAAACCCTTAATACGCCAGCCAACGTGCTATCCCAACTGGAAACCACTTCAGAAGCAGAACCGGTCGATGATCTCGAGATACAGTGTTCTGTGGTTGACAAAGATGAACGGAACACCAAGGATTGGTCAGAAGACATTTGCGATGATATTATAGCGTCTCAAATGTCGGAAACCCCGAATTAAGGCTCCTTTGCGCCTATTAATCCTGAAGAGTTGATGTGCGAGAAACAGTGTGACCCATTATGTCTGCAGATTCGCGCTCGCCTCAATGGAGGATATGACTTACCTTTTTCGACCAACGATCAAGGATACCTTTTCAGGTTGGTTAATTCTTCTCTACAGATTGTAGTATCCTACTCTTTACAGAGACGGGTTCTCCACCTTGCTCATTATGTGAAACTTGGAGCACACCCAGAGGGCACGAAGTTATATCTAACCCTCCGCAGACAATTCTACTGGCCCGCTACGGCGTTTAACCGTTATGCAGTTCGCTGCTCCCGTACGGAATAAGGGAAGAAAAACTTGAAGCTACAGAAATACTCTACGAAGTCAATGCTGTTCCCAGCTGGCGCTCCGCTGGAATTCGTGTTCATTGGTATATTCGGCGAGTTGATTCGGACACCACCAGGAAACCGCTATCTGCTGTTAATAAACAACCAGTTTTCTAAACTCGTACGGACAGTGCCGCTTAAAATAATTACCGCTGCAGCGGTGGCACAAGCCTTCGTCACACACTGAGTATTCATTTATGGTCCACCTGTCGATGTTTTATCCGACAATGGCCCACAGTTTACGTGAAAGGTCTTTCAAGTCTTTTGCCTTATTTTCGATATTTGAAATATGTTCGTCACAATATTTCACGACAGGGTAATGGACAACAGGACCGATTTAATCGTACGATCCCTAACCAAATACAGTATTATGTTGCGGATCATCCTAAGGATTGGGACCTGTATACCTATGCGATTACGTATGCCTACAATACCCAGGTACATCGGGTTACATCGCTTTCACCTTTTGAGTTGGTGCTGTCACGAATCTCACCCCAGTGGCAATCGAAGCTCACCCGACTTTGTCGGCGTACCTTTCACCGAGGTTAGACAGTGATAACTGAAAAAAATGGTTAACGAAGATCATACCGGCTGCCCGGAAAGCTATGGACAAAGCTCAACTTGCTTACAAGCGTCATCTTGACTGCAAGCTACGTCAACTGCTACCACAGGTTAACCCAAATGTCATTGTTTTCCTTCCTAAGAATTATTATAACCGTGAAAAAGAAAATTGTCATAAGCTTTCTCCAATCGTGGACGGACCCTATTGCGTATTTTCTACTACTAACGACACAGTCGTCTTGGACATAAACAACTCACACGAACGGGACTCGCGCAGCGGCGTGACAGTACCTTCTCACCCTCACCAAGCCCCAGATACCGGGCATACCTCCGACGTTAATCTGGACCCAGACGCCCCGTTCGAGGTTCATTCTCCATCGCCGCCAGCGATTCTACCATATCCGGATCGTAGTTTATCGGATCTACCGAAGGAAACGGATCTCCGTCTTCAGGACATGTTCCCGGATAACCCAGCTCACTTTACTCGAGGCAGCCCGCCACCCACTATACTCACCCCTCAGGCTCCTCTTAAGGAGGGGAAGGGAAGTGCAATCGCTGTTGATTTACCGGCGTCGCAAGGGAAAATTATTCCTAAGCACTAAACCGTTAATCGTACAGTATTAGAAATGGACGCGGAACCCCGCAAGGTAAATGGGAACCCCACTATGGAAGGACCTCAAAGGGAGAACACCGCTGTACTAGCGCCCGCCACCGAGGCTCTCCTGCTGAAGTAAGGACTTTGATGTAACCATAATACGCAAGGCGTTGCTCCTCACCTAGTGGCGAGCCGCACCAGGTGATGCGCAACCCTGAGTTGGGCTACCTTGAAAAGGACGACGACCCTGATGGGGTAAAAACCACGCTTTGGCAATTTTAACCTCTGATCGTCGACAAGAATGAGGCTTCCATGCAACTCTTGAAGAGATGGAACGTTGAGACGTGCACCATGGCGTGTAGGACGTTCACGCGCAACATGCTTCATACGGCTCATAGCTGGTATACGCATCTGGACGTAATACGCATGCAGCATTGCGGAGCACTGAGGTGTAGAAGTAATGGACACCATACCAGTGCAAACGACAACCCGTGGCATCCATCGGAAAGGCATTACCTAAACTGACACCGACACTATTTGTACGTCCAGTAGTGACATTCATTCAATCAGAATCCAACGCACAATCACCGTAGCTGGTCGATGCACCTCCATGAGTAAGGAGTGCGGCACACGAGTATCTTCGTCAGACGGTAATCTTGACTCTGTGAGCAGCTAACCAAATCTCGGACGCTACTGTTCGCCGGTTAACGTCTCTCGGGAGCTCACGTGAAGATGTATTACTCTCGAACGCGAGTTCTATCTGGGCACAATTTCAAATTCGCGCTACGACACGTATCACAGAAATTACCGTTTGGCCGACTCGACAGAGCTACGGAAAGAAAATTCCAAGTCCCTGGTCTCCGAGAACCGGAATACCCTCGATCAGGGTTGGAAACGAGTCCCTTGGTACCGTTGAAGTGTTTGCCATTACGGGAATCCGTCATGGGAGACGTGAAATCGGACACGTTTTCCAGAGAATTGGTTATTGAACGCATCTTGCATCACGAATATGACCGACAAGGGTTGATGTATTACCAAATCCGTTGGAATGGATACCTCCCAGAACAGGACATGACGGAACCCATCGGATACCTACCTTGGTCCGAATTCCTACAATATCACCGAAGGACTCGGACATCCATACCAGCATCGGTGGATAAAGCCCAACTAGTGCAGAACCATACCCATTCACCGAAGGTTATGAAGCGACTGCAAAGCGGAGAAGCTCTAAAAAGAGAATATGAAGAAGAAAATCCTTGCGAGTGGAACAAGAAGGTGATGAACTGTAGCAAGTAAAATACTACCAAATTCACGGTTATACTGGATTAACGGTTTAGGGAAGAAACGTCATGATGATGAAGAACACTATGAATTGGAGAATTCGGAAGAAGCATAAAGAAAGAAATGCGAAGAACCAGAAGTTTGGTTTAATCCAGAAGCTATCCCAGGACTTATCACCGATACGTGAAGGTCCGAACATTGAGTACAAGCTATCCCGACGAGGGCCCACACCAGAGTGAATGGTTGAATCAGGAAAGTTCGACGTGGCGACAGCCAGGAGCTGCCCAACATCTACCATGTAGGGAGGTACCGGAATTCCAAAGTTTTTGAGGTTATCGTGCAATGCGATGACATGAGGGTCCGTTACAACCTTATGTGGCCCTTTCGCTAGAGGTTACGGCTCATTCATCTGATTTATCAAGCCCCACCCCTCAGGAGCACTCCATTGGTTGGACGCACCAGCCTTGCTCGGAACAACCAAATCCATGAACGGTCCATGGTAAAGGCCGCCCCTCTCGTCAGCCTCGTCATCCATCCTCGGATCATCCAAGTCGAACGACGGCTCGTAATCGTCATGAAATAAGAATTCTGTCCGATGAGCCGCTGGTATGGTCCGCGGAACACTGTGTTGCTCAAATGCTTGAGCACGCGACACCGTTGCACCCACATACAGGTCGTAATAGGCGAAGTGCTCAGCAGTTGGATGCCGGCGATTTGGAGATTTGTCACGAGGATTTCTTGGACCCTGACCACGGTTATCCCACGTAACGATATCCCAGCTGAACTGGTCGATCACGTCCACGATTTATAAGACTTTTTCCACGTTGTCTTGGGATTCTAATGGGATTAAGAGGTCGAGCTGTTTGATGATGTTCCTTACCATTGGCAGTATGAACTAACGACGGTAGTTGTCGTACGCTTCCCAGAGAAGAAAAACTGCTACGCCAGTACCCCAATCTGCGGCAATAGCGACGAAAACCCGGAGTTCGGATCATGTATGATGTAGGAGCTTATATACCTTAGATTTTGGAGCAAAACCCGTGCGGTTTGTAGCTCTCAAGGCGTCCAAGTCCTTGCTGTTTTTGGAGGGTAGACTCAGTGAACGAGCCCTCTACTCTACACGAGTGTTAGATGTAGGTCCAACGGTGGTTACTAGCTATACCTGTAGAGGTGAATACGAAGAATTCTGAGAGGAACGAGATCAGAGAAGAATCCAATTAAGGGGACGTAGACAGCATACTCAGCGATTGTAGTGTCATAAAGGGGGAAAAGAACCAGACAACGAGGGGGCAAGGGTTGTGCTCACAGTGGCAACAGACCCGAGAACTAAGGGGTAAAATGGCAGGAAAAATCAACGAAATAATGCAATACTGGGGCGGAGATCTGTCCTGCGACGAGATACACAAAATAAACAGAGTAATGTTAGACCCACGCTCGGTGTACTTAAAGAGACATCCTGAGTGGTTCCAAGGAGATAGTCGTACTGGAGCCAAACGTCGTTACTGTCCAGATGGAGTCGTTAACCTCTGAGGGCAGTTGCGATCAGAGCCCGCCCTAGTATATCAGACTAGAGCGATGGTTTTGAAGACCAACCTTGGTTGAGTTTACTTTTCGCTCGCGACCGCTAGGTCACTTTTACCTAAGTAAATTTCACTAGAAACATATAAACTAATTAAAGAAATTAGTGCACACCTTCTCAGGGCCATAAAAGTGAAGAAAATAGTGTCAGTGGCCAAAGTAAGCTAACTGACTCAGTAAATTACCAAATCAGAGGCAAAAATTTCCACGCGTGCCACGCCTTTGTCCCGTGCCATTCCATCTAGAATTCACCAGAAGTGTAAAACTCAACTCGAAGATTGCCACAATTGAACGGAAACTTGGGGCAAATCCGTACATCGGTAATACCTCTAAGGAGGGTAAAAGCAACTCCCAAAGGAGATGTTTTTCTCCACATAAAAAGGGAGAAAGTTCCAGGAAACACCCCTCGGGTACCTCAACCTGACAACATCACGGTGATAACGCTGCGAAGTAACCCTGAAAGTTTGAGAGAGATATCGCTCGGCTTCGATATTGGTCTATGGCATCAAATACCCATGTCGGGAACGCGCTTTGCGCTCAAACTGAATCTTCACGGAGAACTTTGCTTGCGGTTTCAGAACCTCGGAGGAACCGAAAATCTGCAGAAATGATGGGGCTCGCCCAACAGAGCATATCCGACTCGATGGTTACCTATCTTGCCGTTTCGAAGTGTGCCGTATGGAACTGGGCCAAGTTATCTCCATAAGATACCTCGCCATAGGTGCTCAAACTCGATAGGTCGAATTCGTATTCACTGATAATCAAATGTTGACTTGGAGTACAAATGAGCCGTTTATACGCTAGTGGCGTCATTTCTTCTTCCATCCCTATCCCGGTTCTCTCCACAGGGAAGGTCCATCCTTAAAACGTTAGGATCCAACACAATGCGTCCCCTCCAGTTGCGTGAAGTGACCACGTCAAGTGGTAGGATACTAGGGAGAGCGACATCGTGTTCGTAGGACTGGACCAGTGGCAGGTTGAAAACCTTGAACGGGTGAAACCAAGCAGCGCAGGCATAGTTCGAAGGATTCTCTAACGGATCCCATGCTTCCATGGTTACCCTGTGGACCCACCCGAGTTATTTACTGACAACCAGAGTACCCTACGTAGTGCCACGCGTGAACGTATACCAGAACCTCTATCAGAGCGTTACCTTAAGGTAGTGGAGCCGTAAGAAACTGGCTCAGTCCGGAGGATGAAGGAGCTATACTCCTAGAGTGGGAAGTAACCGCTCCGAAGTTGTGTTGGTTGAGATTCTCTGAGTTCATTTCGGATATGAAGAATCAGTTTGGATGTTGCTAGTATTCCTTCGTCGCGTTATGAGTTGAACCGGAGGAAAGTTGGTATCACTTATCAGGAGTTGGATCCTTTGTACCGGTTTTGGTCTGCAGGTCACTCGCTTTCATTGCGATGTCTCATAGTGTAAAGATGGGATGTGTAGATCAATGCGTGCGCGCATACCCTCTAAGAGAGGTGTATCATGAATGATTCAACACTGACGTGGCATTGGTTCAACTCAGGTATGAGTGGACCCTCGGAAATATTGGGTGAAATTCGATACGATTTTTAATTGGTATTTTTGGAACCTTCGGGTGTGATCTCTGTGGTATCTGGGACATATGGACGTGTGGCAAGCGTACGGATATTGTTAATGGTTGGTTTGATTCACACGTGTCGTTTTGTGCCCTGGCCAGTAGTGCCGCCGCGTGACACAAGTGTGTGGGCCACAAGTGTGGCACACTACAGTAGTAGTATTCTTTGTTTATTGTGACCCAATAGTACTTAAGGGAGGACAGCCTTGTCATTTCACGCTGAAATAAAGACAAGCTGTGACTCGGCTCTGAGTTTTTCGCCTGCACGAGGTGATCAACTTCTGCTGGGGTTTCACCGCATTCCGTGTCGTAATACTCACCCGCACAGTATCATCAAGGACCGCTGATCTGTCTTAACCAGTTCTTTTTGCCCAGTGTTCACTGTTTTTACCGTTTTGGTTACTTTCTGTTTTGGGAACAGATATCTGTTCGACTCAGTATTGAGATTTGCCGTGCTGGCTGGAAAATCAACACTCCCTACCGCCGGTTCTCTTTTGGCTTTGTGCACAACCCGCCGGGTGGTACCTTCCTTTTTTGG
Organism: Gracilariopsis chorda; assembly: GCA_003194525.1. Lineage (NCBI taxonomy): Eukaryota > Rhodophyta > Florideophyceae > Gracilariales > Gracilariaceae > Gracilariopsis > Gracilariopsis chorda. The sequence continues at coordinate 218,593 of NBIV01000089.1, forward strand.
TTTCGCCGCTTTTTCTCCATTCCCTTTCTGGATCGTCCTCGGACCGGAACACTGCTCTACTGGATCTGTGCAGCACGTTGATCAGCTGGTAACCCGATTATTGGTAACAACTTCGTCAGTATAACTGGAATCCACCTCGGGTTTTCACCCGAACACCGTGTGGTACGGAGAGCCCTGTCACTGCACCTACTTTACAAGGGAGCAACGCGACCAACACCTTTGGAGGATTTCCCGCCTATGGATATTGCTTTATAGTAGGACTTGAAAAATGGCAGGCTCATGCAACGATGCCTGGTGTACAGCAACGTTTGTAGAAGGCTACCGCGCGAATGCGGTTTGCTTGTTCCACGCTTCTACGTTCGTGGTTGCGTTTCAAACAGGTTTAGCGCTGCATGGAAACCGGCATAGTTTTGCAGCAAATGTTATTAGGTGGGAGAGAAGGGAGTTGGGGGCGGTGTTCAACGGTGTGAGAATCTTGGGCCAGGCTGTAGTAGAAGCACTGGGATAGGAAATTACGTCTTTTTCAGTTGCATCGTCTCAAATAAAGCCCTTTCTCAAAATTTAGCCCTTCTAACTGCCTACCCGTTTGAATATAAAACCTTAGCGCTAACATAGAAGCGTGAAGATAGGTCCTTTATTATCCAGTGAGGAGAGCAATTGGTTGTCTGACCGCCATGTGTCTACTTTGCGCAACACAATTATAATATCATTAATCAAAGAGCTGAACTAATTAGCTCTCACTTGACTTTATGTTGGCTACTGGCATTTACAAGAGGGGTAATGGACCCTTTTGGGAGTTATACAAAGATTAAATTGAGGTGCACAACCGTGCTCTTGTACTTCCATATAATCGCAGTGCTGGCTGCGTCGGCGTGACGCACTTCCAAACTTGAAGTAAAGCCCCAAACAACTGGGCCATTTTTTCTTTTGTGTTGACTTCCACTGCTTATATGTCACCATGATTGATTTTACACAGAAGCTCAACTAACGTATTTCAAGCGATTGAAGACTCACAAATTCTTCCAAATGAGGTACAGTGCAAATTTGGACAAACAGTGCAACTTGACTGGAACATTACAAATGGCAAAGAATTTGTTATCACTGCTCTTGGGACCACTGATGAGGACACGCTATATGAGATTGCACCGTGCTGGGCACATTGGCGGAAACAAAGCGGATTGTACTTGGCAAAGCCACAACTGAATCATCGTGCATATGCTCACGAAATAAGTGGGTCTGTTTGGGCTATTTCTGAATGGCACATTTCTACGATGTGTTAGAGAATGGACAAGCAAAAAACTCTTGAGAAGAGAACAGAGACAGAGACCGCTAAGATTGGATGGTTTAATAGCAGCTTTCGGCCTAGAACTAGCGCCATCATTACACATACTCAATTACCTTGGCGACTATCGGTGCTCATTGGATCGGCTGGGCATTCTTTGGTTCAAGAAGGCAACGGGGAGAGGTAATTCTCTGCATATTTGAGCCGCACTCCGCTTCTATCCGACTCATCACCCAGATATTGCTTTTTTTGACCCTTTGTGGCACAGTCGCCGCCGTCTCGAAAATTGTGCTATGAACACCACTACCATGTCTAGCCCGGTATTGGTGGGCTCACTTGATGACAACACAGTTCGATCTAAGCGTCGAACATCTGGGAGGTCCTACATGAAGTCAAAACCCATAAAGTTCGGGATTCGGGTCTAGGCAGTTGTTGGATGGTCACACGCTTATGTACATAGCGAGCAGGATAATGGATTTAAACATATGACACCTCAATAACTTGCGCAGCGATACAAATATTTGTTACAAAATCTCCAAGAGGCTGTAGACCAAATAATAGACAGGTGTTTGGTACCAAGACCTAGTTCTTCAGAATTATGGTGCGCTCAAATGACCCACCAAACTCACTTGCATCCTATGCCTGATCGTGTACGTCTAATGTTTATGAACAATTTCTACACGAGCAATGTTCTGACACGACAGTTGGCGCGGCTTAGCGACAGAGATTGTAGGGTTTTCGACCCTGTGAGATTTACGAATATTGACGGTTTGAACAGGACCGCTCTCAGAGAGGCCATTGAAAGTCTCAGATATGCACAACCCGGTGATTGGCGTCTCGTTAAAGTGTATCAAGAAGACGTGAATGCAAACAGTGTGGCAGCAGGAGCAGAGAGAACTGGTTTTGGTTTTTTCAAAGACCGATTCGTCGTGTCATTTTACACAAATGACTTAGCAGACACCCCAAGACTAGGCATCCATACTCCTAATGGGCATACTATTTTATGTGTTTAAGGGCTCTTGCCGTTGTAGCTTTGGATTGGTGACCAGTCAGTGCGTCGGATGAAACTGAAAGTGCCCGCCTTCATCCTAACGTACAACGTTTTCATGAACGCAGTTGATCGCTTTGATCAATTTCCTTCCACTTCAACCACTATGAGAAAAGAAAAGCGTGTTTCCATGATTCTTCTAACATTTATTCTTGATGGAAGCATAATCAATGCTCATACATTAGTTAATGCTACCACTAAGCCTGGAGAGGGCCTTATCGATTTGGGTGCCATGAAGCAAAGAATAATCCAACAACTGACATCAGATTATATCGAATATCAACAGGAGCGAGTTTCGCTACGTTCTGTTTTACGGCCTTAACCTAGTGGCTCTGGTGTTCAGACAACTGTGGAGAGCAGGGAGTCTCATATAGTGCTAGAGACAGAGGGTAAAGGTAGGGTAAGGTGCTTCTTATGCAACTGCTTCTAAATAAAACAATAAGGTGCGTACACTACCTATTCCTTCACGGAATATAAGCGGGGATTCCACGTGAACTGCTTCGTCTTGTACCATCAAAAGAATGTATTCTGCAGCATTTGTCCAGATATATACGATGCAATCACAGCTGCCAAAGAGTTACTTGCATCCAGAAATCATCGCAGGTGGCAGAACAAAGTGACTGCACGCCTTAAGAGTGTCAAAGCGTTGTACAAGGAATTAACGTAATGTTCTTTATATCCCATATATGCCCTAGTGTCATTTTGAACGCAGTGGCCATCTCATTGTCAGTCATAGCGGAGGTGGCTGGAGTCCGAGACTATATGCGTGACTGACAATGGATCGAAGTACGTGTTCTAGACGATAATCTTTGCTGGCAATATCTTGCAGTACGTGGTTCTTAGTTTCTGTACGGATGCTGCGCTCTTTAGGGAAGTAGAGGCCACGCTGCGTTTCACACCCCGCACCATAGTCAGCAGTACGTAAAGGCGGAAGCGTGTTGCAGCCGGTAAACTCGAAAAAGACCAGCAGGTGTCTGATTGAACTCCTCTCTTGCTTTAGCCGCTCTGGTACTTGACTACCACACCCAGTCTCATCGGGCCACGTAGATTTTGTACCGTTCAAAGTGCATCACATCACGGCACCAGAAATCCTCATTCTTTTCACTGATACCCATATCGTTCGTAGAAGAAATCTCTTTACGCTGCCTCACGAGCATCGTTGCTTATAAAACTGGGCCGGCAGAAGTGCCCTAAAAAGCGAAACATTCTGCAGGTGCAACGGCTACAGGAGCAGTATGTGGTGCTTTTCTCCTCAGCTCTATTGCAGCAGTGGTAATAGAAGGGCTACCGGCGCGGTTCGAGCTATGGCGGGGGCGTTGCCGGTTTTTTTTTCGCGATCGTTATAGTGGCGGCAGAAATAGAGAGGCCGCACCGATAAAGAGGCCGTGGAACAGAGCAGCAGCGGTTGCGGTGGTGAAGCTGCGCGATGAAGGTAGTTCAAAGGCAAATCGGCAGCGAGACGGAGGTGGTGTTAAGAAGATGGATCACATGAGGGCGGCTACAACAGCGTGGAAGTTGTGGTGGATTATTTCATACAAAAGTTGAAGTGTGGTGGTAATAGGCTTGGAATTGCAGTGTGAAAGCGGTACCACAGCAGTCTTGGTAAGGTGGCAACGGTAAAGGAGGGTTGATGAAAGGGACTGCTTTTGCATCGGTGGTGGGGTGGTATGTGTGAGTGTCATGTTGCACGATGTTACGATACCGGACGATGACAGTCCTCTATGTACCCTTATTTACTGGAGAGTAGATCAAAAATATATTCGTAGATGGAGACTACCAGCACAGGGGTGCAATTCCAACGAAGTAAATAGGCAAAAACTGCGAAAGATAACCAAGATTCAAGGTAGAAATGAAACCGGGTAGTGACCGTACAACAAAACGAGCAACAAAGCCCGGTACAATGTAGCAAAGAGACTACACCAGCGGATAACCTACGCGATCGAACCCTTAGATCTAGGGTAGTGATGATCAGTCCTATTATAGCTCAATGGCCTACAGGCACGACCAAAACCATAGGTTTAGTGCACGGCCGAAGTGCACCATGCTACAAAAGAAGAGCCCAAACAAGGGCAGTGTAGTCCAAGGACGTGGGAAGATGCGGGAGACCGAGCGGCAACACGTAAAGGGGTGAGTGGCGAAGAGTGTGGGTGATGGCAGGGAGGAGCAGACTCCCCTAGGGGAAGGTGGGGGTTGCCAAAGGAAAGAGACGTGGTCTGGCCCGAGTTGGCTTGTATGTTGCCGAGCTCGGGCTGTTATAGACAATTCGGTTATATGCATAATCTCTAGTTATGCAAATTAGGTCTATGCAACAACTCACAATGCCCTATCATAGGCCACATCCTTGCGATGACGGTCCAGCTTGGCAAAAGGTATTATACATCGTACTATTTTTCTTTTTATGCCTTTGAGTGGGCGACACCGCCGACGACGCGATGTTTGAAGGTGCGCCAGGAGAAGGGAGACGGAGCCAAAGAGCAGCGCAGGATCGGAGCTGGGAGGTGGGTTGCATTGGCGGCGGTGGGTGCGGTTACTGCGACGCCCTAAAGGCACCAGGCTGGGCGACGGTGCAGGTGGTGTATGGTGGTACGCGTCGTGGTGATGAGTGGCACCTGAGGTGGAAACGGCAAGAGGGGGTTGGGCCTTAAATTGAGGTCGAATCTCATATTGACTCCACCCCCTCTCCGCCTTTTCCACCTAGGGCACTGATGGTAGAGAATGCCTGACATCCATGTGCGGCAACAGGAGGGTGTGAAAGTGCCTGATACTCCCCGACTAAGCGGTGGCTTCGTCTGACCGACCGGAGTGTTTCAGTAATTCAAAGAAACGTCATTAGTAGCCGGATAGCTTTTCAAAATATGCCAGATTCGGCATAAAAACTTGGTATAAAGTGCAGATAACAATGCGGTGCTGAATAAACTTGTCCTCCTCGTTAAGTATAGTTCGACAACCCGTTCTTCAATGTTGGTACTGGGGCTCAGGCGAGACTACCTGGTAGCGGAAGGGAAATGGAATCATCATGCAATTAATGTCAGGTTCATATTGTAGTGTAAAGTCTTGTCCTCTTCCCATCTGCTGTATTAAAGCAGCTGTTTGTTGCTGATAAGTACATTCAGAAGGAATGTGTATATATCAAACTATTCTGAAGTGGTGCACGTAGATAGGGAATGCAGGGTCAACGGAGCGTCCCAAGCGGGGTTGGATTCTTCCAAAAAGTTTGCGTAATGTCATGAGAACGCATCCAACCAGCAGAGGTCCACTAAGCTTGTAAAGCGACAGACAGAGATGCATGGCTGTCCAGGTGATTTGCTCCAGTGCGGGAGGAGATTATTGTAGGTCTGCAAGCTACAGAAATATACGACGCCCGGCCACGACGAGATCCTGAAGACTGCCTTCCATGTCGAAAATGTGGTAGTCTACCATAAGTGGCAAGATAGTGATAGTATTGCTTGATTCGACATGGGTAGATTCTCCTTGACGTTCATCTTCTGTCAAAGACATGACTAATTAGAGGCGTACATATTCTGGCCTGCGGTAATAAGTCTTCAAACGTCTAGCATGAATTGGTTTCCTGTTGTATCGTCGATTCGGCAAGACCAGGATATAACGTGGATGGCTCGCGCGGACAATTCTGCATGAAACATAGTATCTGGACATGAATGAAGGCCATTTAAAATCGCGGCTCAGAGGTTTTTCTTGGGTAACTAACACCTCAATGCCTGGTTTAAACCTGTGCCCGTATCTTGGATTACTATGATGGCTTGGTTGCTCAGGTATACGCCATGCTCGGTGAGTAGAACACACCAAATTCTCATGTAGGTGATTATCAACGGTGGAGTTTGTAATGAGAGATCCGGGGTCTGAAGTATTTATCCATGAACTGACTCCATACAAAAATTCGAAAGGCAAGTAGTTGCAGCTGCGTTTACGCCGGTGATATCAGAAGAGTACTTCGTCCGATTCACGGTCCCATTCTGAGTTTCCGTTGGAAAACATCTTCATTATACTGTGTTTGATGGTCCCAACCATTCTTTCGGCACGTTCGTTTGACATAGGCCAAGACGCATTTGCAGGTGATCCCCTCTTGCTTCATAAATTCCTCAGCTGAAGTAGCCACGAAGGCTGTAGATTGTCTGAAATAATCGTGTTAGGGTACATGAAAGACTGTATGATTTTCTGCTCTACGAAATGGAGTACGACTGCTGTCATAGATGTTTCACGAGCTATTGCAAGTGGCCAACCGGTGAGATGTTCAACTCTGATTAGAAGGAATCGTTTCCCCGAGCTCGTGGTCGGTAGTGTGCTGGCAAAGTCCACCAAAAAGGTGTGAAATAGATGGGTTAGGGGAAGCCTCTGCGAAGTCTGATACTTCACAAAAGGTGCCGCATGCTGACACCTAGTCCAGCTGTGTACATAGCTGGTTCTGTCTGGTAGCATCGTGCGACACCAGAAGCGATTTTTCATGAATGATTTTGTCGATGCTGTATCCCAATACCCAATGTCGTCATGAAATGTTCGAATAAGTCCGGGTCGATCAGCCATTGGAGGAACTAGTACCAAGCCTTTAACTGGGCATCTGTAGAGTTTGCCTACCCATGCTACGAACTTCTTCGAATTCCTTTTGATGGCTGCTGGGTTCTTTATATCGGGTTCCTCAACTGACATGCCACTGATTTATCTACCAATATTCGCATAATATGGCTCTACTCCGAAAAGAGACGTTTCCTCATGGTTAGCGATAGAAAAAGCAAGGTCGTCTTCACTCGAACTACTACCACATGTTTGTTGAGCGTATTATGAGAGAAATTCAGCAGATGGGTTGTTTGAACCAGGTCGGTAGATGTTTTCAACTCATATTCGGCGAGGCCATCCAACCATCTGGCGAGTAGTCCATGTATATTCTTCTTTTGAAACGCGTACTTCGGTGCTTCGTGATCTGTGAGCACTTCGAACGGCCTGCATCCTAAGAGATAGATACAAAACTTCATCAACGAAAATATAACAGCTAGTGCCTCCTTTTCGCAAACTGAGTACCGGCATTCAGAATCCCTCATGGTGTGAAATGCAAATTTAATCGGATGGAATTTACCATCTTGCTTTTTCTGTGCAAGGATTTCTGCGACAGCCACTGCCGAAGCGTCCGTTTCGACACGAAAGAGTAAGTCAAAGTTCGGAAACGCCAGTACTGGTGCTGAGGTAAGCTTCAGTTTCAACTCTTCAAATGCTCGCTTCATATCACTTGAAAATGTAAGGTTTTATTACTCGATGTGGCGGCATGCAAGACAAATTCTGTATCAGTAAATCCTTTGATGAATCGTCTATAGTATCATGCAAGTCCTAGGAAGCTTCTAAGCTCCGTCACCGTAGTCGGTAAGGGGACCTCGCGTATCGCTTGGATCTTCTTCATATCCACACGTACCCCATTGGAATCCACTAAATTTCCGAGAAGTTCTATTCGAGGCTGAGCGAAGTGAAAACTCGATATTATTAGCTTGAGGCCATGTTCTGCCATGGTTCTTAATACGTAGATGACATGTTCTACATGTTCATCGAGAGTGCCTGAGAAGATAACATCATCATCAATTTATACGCCAGCAAACGCAACGCTTCCCAATATGGAATCCATCATTATCTGAAAGGTTGAGGGTGCATTCATTAATCCAAACGGCATTACCTCAAATTGATAGGTCCCCTGACGGCAGATGAAAATCGTCATCTCCGTACATCTGGAAAACATCCGTATTTACCAGTAGCTTGAAAAGAAGTTCAAGTGGTAAAGAACTTGCATCCACGAAGGTCATCAAACACTTGATCCATGTGAGGTAGTGGCCAGCGATCTGCTTTCATGACAGATTTCAACCATCAGTAGTCGATACAGAAGCGAGGCCTTCCGTCCTTTTTGAGGGCGATGACAATTGAAAATGACCATTGCCAACAGCTTGGCTTGATGATATCGGCTACTAACATCTTGTCAATTTCCTCTTATACCACCCTGTCGTATTTGGGTGGCAATTTGCGTACACGAGAATGAATAGGTGTATCGGGTTTCTAATTTTGAGCTCATTTATCACCGGTACGTTCACTGGTCAAAGGTCTTCCAAAGACCAAGCGACTAGCTCCGCATTTTAAATTTTATCTAGCAAATCTGAGCGTCTTTGCTCGGGAATATGGCACGACTTTTTATTGAGCATTCCCAATCAGTCTGGATCTTGCAGGGCTGCTTCTCTAAGATTATGAACTCCATCAGTCGTTTCTGATATATCATTGTTGGATGAGAGAAGCAAAACATGGCTTCTGGTATTATCTGTTGTATCGTTTCCTTGTAGTCGTGGCACACTCTGTAAATCTTCAGAATGACGCATGCCTGCTGCCGTCTCGTCCATAGGGCGATTAATGGGGTCTTTTTCTGAGCTTATCGGAACTATTTGATTCTCAGTTGGCCTGGAAATATCACATCTCTGGGATGCTTTACCTTGACCGTTCTAGCTGTTGTTAGTAGAGCCATTTGCTTGAAGATCTTCGTAGTCATCAAGTATGACAATTTCTGTATGTCCATCAGGATATCGGAGAATGAAATGTCCTCGCCTATCTTGGGATAAATGGATATTACCATTAACGTCCCGCCTTTCCTGCGGTTCCCGTTGATCATGCTCGTTATTGTGAATATTCTGTGATGGATGAACTTCATTCTCCACTATCCCTCCAGGGTATGTCATCACAGGATTCCCTTGTTCATCAATGCCAAGTTTGCCTTCAGATGCACAGGAATCGCTCTCAGGCAAGTCTTGTCCGTCATCCTATGCCTCAGGGAAGTCTCGAACTTCTTTTGATCCGTCTCCCTGATTGCCTGAGGGGTGAAGGACGAGGGCAAAATGTGTTGTATTTTCCAGTTGTATACGAACTCAATGATTGACCGGGAAGTCTCGAACTTGTAGGGGTATGGGATCTCCTGGACCCCCCTCTTGCTCCCTTTGTTCGACAAGTATCTCAAATTTATCTGAACTGTGCATGGTCTCAGTAGTTGGAAGTACAATTGCATGATTCATAATCGGGATTTGCAATGTTGGATTGGGTGGAACAGAGTGAGCGGATTCTGTCGATAACTCTAAGCTACCATTATTCTCGGCATCTTCATATCTTCCCTCTTCGACACTGTTAGTGCGTTCAATGGGTTGTTTTGGTTGCGAAACATCTGTAAAACGATCACAGAAGACAACTTCATAACCTTTTCTTTCACTTCTTAGGTACCCTGAAACATCTCGTTGCTCGTCGGCTCGGTCTCCTTCTGACGCCTGTTCCGGAAAAGGTGGTGTTGTTTCACCACCTTTCACTTCATGTGAGATGTGTTTACTTTGTTCCTCATTGGTGGTCATCCCCACAATTAAAACGTCTTGGGCGGATAATTTCTGTAATGAGGTTAAAGATAGCCCGGCATTCTTCTATTCTGTTTCCAACATGACAATATCTAATTCTTCTTGCTCTGAATCTGATTCTGTATCAGAAAGAAGGCTTCTGAATCTGACATAAAGTGTTCACTGTCTGTCCCAGAGTCTATGGGAGTGTCGCCCATCCTTCCACGCTCACGTTCTAAAAAAAGAGTGACAGATATTCCCTGGTAGTTGAGTGATACGTCTTGTGTCCCCAGTTCAATACATGCCCCTAGGTTTTCTAAGGTCGTACAATCTATGATGACACTAAAAGGAGACTTTTCAACTACGAGGAATTCTAACGGAACACGTACTGCCCCAAACCTCACCGGAAGGTCATAAAGGACTCCGCGCACAATGATGGTGGTGCCGTCAACTACTGCAATCTTCGTATTTGTCGGGAGTGATTCCAGCGATGAGTCCTGCGTGAGGTTTGCAGACAGCGAATTCGGTAATGCTCCTGAGTCCAGCAATGCTTGTACTTCAGTTTCATATATCTTTACCGGGACTACCTTTAGCCTTCGGGTCTCGTTTGTGGCTTCAGCGTAGTTCACACGCCGAGTGGACGTGCGTCCTGATAATATGCGACGTAGATCCTTCTTAGCGTTGTAGGCATCAACACAAACAAGCTGGCCTAGGGTGATTCCAGAGGAGGCATTTGTAAGTTCCTCAAGACCATTACACTTTCCTGCATGTTCCTCTAGCTTTGACTTGCTGAAAGACTTCCTAGGTGGCATCTTTTGTTTCTTAGTGGGATTCTTAGGACTTACTGCGTGTTTCGGCAACCCATGAGGTTCCTTCTCTATTATTACTGATGCGTTAAGCAGAGACGGTAACCTCATGGGTCCTTCCGCTCGACGCTGCTTGGGTACTGCCGCACCATCACCTGTTCTCTTCGAGGTGGTCACGTATTCCTCATTACTTTCGTTCTCGACTAAAACGGACACAGTACTTGTTTGTTGGCTGTTCTGCACGTTATCTCCCTTTTCATTCTTTTTGAGTCGAGTCTCACTTTCGAACTATACTCGTACGTCCTCGAATCCAACCTTGCGCCCAATATCTACGTCTTTCTTCCATTAAGTGGCCCTTCCCTGGCCGAACTTGCCATAAAGCGCGCATCGGGTACTGCGATGAGCGTTCAAGTTGCAACGAGTTGAGTAATGTCCTGGCGGCTGACAATATATGCAGAGTCGATCCTCTTCATTCCTTCTATCCACACGAATGGAGCTCGTACGAAGTTGGAATGGTATTGGTACCATTTGGAACCGAATATGGATCGCATCCTGTCCCATCACTGCCAGTCCGTAGGGATTTCGTGAACAGACTTCGGGATATATAGTAAGTAAATGCAGGGCATATGCCTGTGCCATATGCGACCTGATTGCGAATACATGTGGTATAAATGTGGGATTCTATGCGGTATAAGGTTGTCTACATCATGTTCTATATATGTACTGTGTAAAAATCATATTAGGACAATTTTGAAACACTATTTGGCCATTTTATGCTAAGAAATTGTGGCTCTGGTTGTCCCCAGTCCCATACGATCTTAGTACGTTACTCGATGTTTAATAGTGTATCCTAAAGCATTGGTCAGCCTTTGAAAACTCTACCATCTTTGTAAAAGTATCGGACAAAACTTGGCATGTTGACTGAGGCTATCGCTCGGACACAATTACTGACCGCTATTTGGGCCACATTTCGGCCATATTCTGTGCCTATATTTCAACAAAAAGAAAAGTAAGTTTTGGACCATTTAGCGGCCATCACTGGGCCATTTCTCGGAATTTGACTTAGCTCACTGGAAAAATTGAGTACATTACAGCGTGGGTACCGCTTAGCAATGGTTGTGCCAAGAAACTCTCTCAAAGGAAATTTTTTTACACCATAGACAGCGTGAACCGAGCGGAATGAACAATAACACGGTAAAGCTGGCAATAAGACAAACACGTGGGCTTTTATTACACTTTCTACCGAAACGGTATTCTAGAGCCCAATTTCCAAGATAGTTATTGTTTAAGCGTTACAAACGGTAATGTTGGACGGTCCCGTGGGACGTGGGGAGTGGTTTTGGCCTTATGCTGTCGTTGAAAACAAATTCATCAGTCTCATCTTTCCGAGATGGGCAAGGCCCCTTTGGTGGTATGTCTACAAAGATGTAAGGTTCCTGTTCCACTTTGGTTATCGCCCTCACCTTTTGGTCATAGCATTTCTTATATTTTTCCTGGGCTTTTGTTAGTTTGCCAGTTGCTACGCGGAATAATTCCCTCAACCTTTGTGAGATATCTTTCTTCACCTGTGGTGCAGATTGTGTCCTTGAAGTCCGTTGCTTTCTTGGAACATGCTAGACGATGATACCCGGAGGATATCCTGATAGAACCAAGTCAAAGGGGGTGGTTACAGTGGAGCGATGTACCTGTAGGTTGTAAGCGTACGTCAGGGGTTGTACAAACTCAGCCCAATCCGATTGGTTCTGGTCTAAATAGTGACGTAAACGTGACACTAACGTTTAGTTAGAGCTTTCCACTTGCCCACTGGTTTCGCAGTTGTATGAATTAGTAAGGTAATGCCTGGAACCTAACATGATGCAGTGTGTTTCGAAGGAATTCGAAACCAGTTGAGAACCATTATCAGTGATTACATAGAATGGCGGACCATACGGATATGCCCAGTGGATGTGGAAGGCTTGCCCAAGCAGCGATGAGGTCGTGGACTCCACGGGGAGTGCCCTTATGAGCTTCGTAAACCGATCGATAATTAGCACTATGTACAGGTATCCCTTTTTTCAGGTGATACCAATAGGTCAAGAGCTAAAACATATAATAGACAGGCTGCTGGTAATAGTTTCATACAGTTTTGGTGTTCTCGAAGACCACAACTGGCTTTTACGCACAAGGGGCCTCTCGCAACATAGGCATAAACATCGTCAAACAGCTGGGGCCAAAAAAAGTCTCTTCTTAGGTTATCATACATTCTTGTATCTCAGGAGTCTCCTGCCAACCATTGTCTGCTGGCCAAGTGGAGAAACGTTTGGCGAATGAACTCAGGTCCGACCTTTTAGAGCAAGCCATCCAAAATTGACCGCCTGACTAAATAAAGTTCACCGTCCTCTTCAAACTGCGCATCCGTCTGCCCAAGAAGGTGTAGCAATGACTCTAAATACCCATCGTTAGCTTTCTATCGCAAGATCTATTCTTTCATAATTGGGAGTACTCCTCCTATTTTACTGCAAATACTACATTTGGTGCATCTTCTGCGACAATAATCTGATCGAGTTCCTCTTCTACATCCAAAAGGATACCCAATTCTGTTCTTTTTCTTTTCCATCCTTAACCCCCTGGATAATGAAGCACGGGATATCATCTTCCGCTCCTGTATCTTCTAATCTATTGATATTCAAGTGTGACATGGGATCAACCACATTGTGCTTCACACCCGCGCGTTTTGTTCTTCGTACTCAAACTCCAATAATTGAAACCTCCATCTGGCTAGCCTTGCAGAAGTGAGTGCGAAGCCCAATATCCACTGCAAGGCACTATGTTCTGTCTGTATGGTGTTCTTTGTGCCATATTGGCAAGGACGGATCATCAGCATGCTACAAAGAACCGCTACGCATTACTTCTTCATCACATTGTAGTTCTGCTCCGTTCTTGTGAGCGCCCTACTTCAGTAACCGCCGGATGATTTCCGCCCATCTGCTCGTTCTTGGCTTACGCAAAATCCCATCTGAGAGGAATGTGCATTTGCATCAAAAGTATTGTGGTAGCCATACTTGGGTCAACCAATAATGGTGGGGAGATCAGAACAGCTTTCAGGTTCTGGAAACCCTTGACCTCGTCCTCTTAAAGGCATACAAACCAATAGGGTTGTCTTTTCTGCAGTTTACTGTTAAGGAGAGCTGCAATCTTAGCGAGTCCCTTGAAAGCCCGTCGGTATGCATTACACAAACTATCAACGGAGCATACAAGGAAAATGTGCCTTCGGGAGTAGGGGGCGCTTCGCGCCATGGCCGAAATTTTGCATGCGATATCCACGACCATGCCTCCAAAATATTTGGTAGAGTTTTTCAATTCCTTCAGTATGGCGCTCATAAATTCAAAGAGCATTTTCAGGCACATTGAAGCATCATCAATTACCAGCAAAACAGTCCTCTGGATTAGTTCTGCTCTCTGTGATCGTAGTCCGTACTTGGAAAGTGTTTGACGCTCTCTACTTTGCTAATCATCGTTTCCATCGATTCCGTATCAAAACAAACTATGCAAAGTTCGTTAGCCTTCATATAGTGCAGTATCAATACCTTTCGTGACTGTCATCTGCAACAAAAGGCCTTCGTGCTCAACAATATCTCTCAGCAGAGATAAGAAATAGTTCTTCACTATTCCAACTCGTTCTAGTAAGAAGAAAACGTTTCCGTGTGTGGTGCATTTTCAGACTCTCCCATTCTCTCTCGTTATTGTATTTGTCTCCTTATTTTGTCAAAAAATTGCTTCTGGCCTTCTATTTGATTATCATATCGCTCTTTAAACCTTTGCCTGGACCTCTGATAAGTGCTGCGACGTACTTCAGCTGGTTACTCTGGTAATTGCAGCTCGCTCTCACTGATAGAAAGTTCTGATACATTAGGATGGAAGAAGGGATCATTTTTGAGAAGCCGATAACCATGCCTGTCCAAAATCTTAATGATTCCTCAAAGTAGTTCTTCTCTTTTTGTGCTCTGTTTCCTATGGTATTATCTGCAGTTAGAGCTCGTTTGTGCTTTTCAATCACTGGTTTAGGATTTACCCCTTGTTGAAATGAAATGAAGACCAAGTAAAGCAGCTCAGCAGCAGTACAATGGTATCTTACTGCTTCAACAAAAGCCGTTTTGTACTGGTTACCTTCGATATGTATTCTAAGGGCTATTGCAGTGCCGAGAGTGACAGTTCTTACACGTGGTCGACCAATTCACGCCAGTAGGAAACATCTTTTGATTGGCATTGGCTAGTGGTTTGGAGCGAAACGAATGTGCGTTCATTCATGTATTTTAAGCCGTCAACTTCCTCGTTGTGAGAGCAATTTTTTGGTAGGTTATATATCTGTTTGGGTCTGTGGGAGCTTGGCTTTTTGCGCTGCTCGAATACTTCTTTCGTCTACGTGCAGGTGTCCTGGGCTGATGATGTGACCCAGGTACTCCACTTTTTGGACGAAGAACACGCATTTGCGTAGCTTGAGCGTCACTCTGGGGTTCTCCAAGAGCTGTAGCACCGTTTGGACTTGCCGAAAGTGTTCTTCAACCGATCGGTAGTAGATGAATACCTCATATGTATACACCAGTGCGTTTGGCTATCTTACCATCAATAGAACTATATCCAGAGCACTATGAAATGTAGCGGACGCGTTTCGCAAACCAAATGGCATTCGGAAGATACGGAAAATACCAGCATAGCAAGCAAAAGTAGTCTCGTGCCTATCCTTCACGGTTACCTCCACTTTGCAGCAACCGCAACTGGCATCCAGTGTGGTGAAAGCATTCACCTGCTTAAGGGAATTGATACATTTGTCTATTTCTGGTATCGGATACGCATCACTGATCGTAATGGCGTTAAGTTTTTGATAGTAGAGACAAAACAAAATTCTGGTTTTTTCTTTCTTTTGGACCAATAACACTGGGCTGGTCCAATTCACATATGTGGGATCAGTAACCCTTTCCTTCAACATTCTTTCCACCTCTTGGATTTTAACCTCTCGGATTTTTGGACGTGCCCAGTATGGTTCTTGTTGTACCAGCTTGGCTTCAGGGACCAAGTCGATACGGTGTTGCGTGGCTTTGACCACCCATAGGTGACCAGAACAAATGATACGAAACGGATCCAATAGGTGCAGGATGCGATCCTTATAAGGTTGCCCATCAGAGACGATGGTTACATCTTTTTTCCAGTTAGTACTTTCGCTAGGTGTAAGTGTCCTTTCGGCTCTTACTGGCATGGTTGGTTTCTCCTCTCCTGCGATCGGTTTCGCCCCTCCTCCTTCAAGTGGAGTTCTCCGGGCGACCTTTGTGGTGTCACGGTAAAGATACTATCCAGGTCCGGAGATGCTAATCCGACAACGGTGTTCTTGGGTAGTTTGACCATGTGGTTACTGAAATTCCATAATTATATCTGAAAGGTTTGACTATGTACGTTGTCGACGATTCCTTTTTCCATCATGGTCATGTGGTGTTCCAGTGTCTTATGGTGGGGTTCTAGTGTTAGGAGACCATGGCAGTCGCATACCACTTTGGGTACCACTTGGTGCATGGATAGGATCCGAATGGCCTTCGCAAGTCGAACCTTATTAGATACTGTCGCCGAAGGCGTTTTCTGCCTTCGTTTCGATGTGTTTTTTCACTTATACCTACCAAGTATGGCTACTCTCGGACCCTTACGGAACAAACCCATTTTGGTTCGAAACAAACTTGTTCGGACATATTTTTCAATGAACGTAGGTACAAGGATATCATACGTTGCAAATTGGTTGATCAAGATAAAAAATACCTGGACCGTGAGGGTTCCTACGGCTACCATTAGTTCTACGCCCATGCGGACCGCTAATGATCGTTTGTTTGCATCCACCAAAGAGTTCGTAAGGGAATATGCCTGTACCCTGTCCAACACATCCGGGAATAATAAACTTGCGTTATCCGGATTGGTTCCAGCTCCCGTATACAAAATTGCGGTGCACGGAACCAATTGGTTAACCGAAAACCCAATGGTGATTTATAACTTGTGGTTGTCTTTCTTTAGAAAAAAGATAGGTACAGATTGGTTTTCTAGCGCTTCCCTTCCAGTACCAAAGGGTGAACATCTGCACGAGAAACTGGTATTGCCGGTTATCGTTCCCAGTGACACCAGCTGGGACTAAACGGCAGCCCAATCCTTAGTCGTTTTCCACGTGGGATCGTGCATCATCGGCTTTGGCTGCCGGTTCCGTACGGATGAGCAGATTAACCTGTTGGTTTACAGGAGACTGTTTGTCCTGAAACCTTCGGTTCCCACCCAATTTGCAAAGCACCACCTGATGGTTCTCTTGATGCACTTGGAGGAGTCTGGCCAGAATCTGATGGGTGACATTCGGACATGTCGTAGCCAAGTGGTGAGGTAATAGACAGAACTAACCAAACAAATTTCTAGTGGTTGGATATCTCAGAACCATCCAGGTTCCGCGAATCGTTGCTCAGTCCATGGGTTCGACGTGTGCCGTATGGTACAAAGACTGCTGACTCTGTGGTGTGGTCCGACTAAAAAGTTGTGTTGCGATTACCTGCTGGTTGCTAACGGACATGTATGTTGCTGGCGATGATATCCTCGCGATTGAGGTTGCCATTTTAGGCATCCAGGCGGAGGATGGAGAAACCGATGCAGAAGCATGATCGTTGTGTACCAAATGGACCGTTGATAGCAACGGTGTGAAATCGTGCGCCGTGTTCTCGGAGGGTGACAAATAATCCACATTGAGTATGTGCAGTTTTTTTATATCTTTGCCAGGCTGGAAAACTGCTCTGGGCTGTCTTTGAACTGCTCTATGAGCATCATCAAGGGCTTGGGCATACCGCACTAGCCCTTTATAAACCACTATTCTGCTCGTCGCAAGGTGATTCCTCACTTGCGACCTTATGGCTTTCTCACTGTTAGCTGTTAAAAACGACGTCAGCCGAGTGGTACTAGACACATCCTCAATGGCTTCTCAGGTCAGGCATCCGGGATACGTTTGTGGCTAACTATTGGTTCAAAACATGCCACACGAAGCATGACCGTACAGAGAGGGTTATCTCAGGCCACAAAGTCGTCTTAACGCCGTTGTAATCTGATTCCACACAATGAGACCACGTAAATTGGCCACAGTGCCCATAGAACCGTCCTAAAGTTCCATAGACGTCCGTAGATGTGCGTTGGATGGGTGTGCGCACATCGTAATCAGATTCCGAGCGTAGGATTTGATGGGTGCTATCCAACATAGTAATAACCTTTCATCATCAGAGTATCACATGTACATCCATGTTGATGCTTGATGTCCGGATGACTCTAAAATGCTCATAAAAGTCCTCGCACGTCAATTTACTTAATTTATTGGAATCAAACGTCAACATAGATGTACATGTGATAAATTGATGATCGAGGGTTAGTGAGACGTGAGATAGCCCGCCTGATGTCCTATGCGCAGAATCACTCAGGTGTTTGCACGCCCATCCAACGTAAATCTACGTCGTTCTTTGGGGCGTCCCTCCACTTGCTGACCACAAGCTGGTTTTTCCCTAGGGCTATCTCAAGAAATAATAGCTTGGAATTTACGTGGCGCAGAAGTCCCTCAGCCTATCGCATCGCAACCTACAGAAACGACGTAAGGAATGGTAAACTATACGGCAACCCGGCTAGAACGCCACGACAGTGTTTCAGAATCGGTCCTTGGGTACCTAAATTCTGCCAGAAAGCCCGAGAAACCATGAAGGATACGAGGCTAAGAGCCTAACAAGTAGGCACTCATGATTACTAAATGGACCTGACCACAGAAAGGACCACCAGGAGGACACTTAGGGCTGAGCTGGGAACCATTTTGGGGTGCTTACGAGCTGGACTCTTAGCTGAAGCGGATGAGGAACCGGCTCCATCAGTGGAGCTTATGTCCGAAATTTGAACCCCAGTTGGTTGTCAAGATACGGCATGCTCGGAAAGAACTTTTGCGTTCTTCTCCTGTATTGCTGCCAGCTATTCCTTGGTCTCGTGATTACGTTGAATCAAATAATGATACTTAGAGGTCTGGTGCACCCATGATTGGGCGCCAGGCAGAGAATTCACTATACCAGTGGGGTTCAAGAATGCCAACGGACGCTCGCAACTTATTCAGGTCATCCAAACCCATTTTCGTCTTAAGAAGCACCGGCGCGGGAGATGAAGGAGGGTCCGCAGGAAAAGAAACCGTCATAGACGTAGGTGTTTGAGAAACCAAGGTAACCATAGACGATTCCAAAGGTTCCGCAATCATAGCATTTTGAGCCGTAGGAAGAGATAGAGGAACCAATAGAGCGGGCTGGCACAGGCACAGATACCGGCTTTCTAATACTAGGGCGAAGGCACTCTTCATGAAATCCAATGGACCTAGGGTAGTAGTCTGGCACGCCCTGGTGTGGGTCTTCCACAGGGTCAGGAGAAGCGGTTTAGCCTGATGTAAGTTTCCATAATCGTGCCCTAAAGTATGTCGTGATATAGGGGAAAAGCGTCAGCGTCATAGTAGTACATAAGAAAATCGGTGTTCTGGGCACAATCGATCGGAAGGACGTACTCCAACAAGATTTCAGTCTCTTCGAACTCATAATTCGTATAGCGGACAATGTCCTGCACGATCATATCACGGATGACCCGGATAATAGGCCGGAGTAACGGCACGAGTCAACTCTCAGGATTGGGAAGAAAGTTCTAATTCGAAACAAGGTAATCGGTATCGCGGCCATTTGCCTAAAATCCTTATCGGGCGGTATCCATGAAGCCCATGAAGCAGAACAAGACCCACTCCGCAAGGATTACCTGTCAATTCAACCAGGTGAAATGTCTTGTAAAGTCAAAGTGTAATTGGTAAGTGTGGTAGGCCACGATGGACGGAGTTAAGACCATGAGAAGTTCAGACACATACCAGATAGAGATCTCAGCTTCTGCACTAGAACGTGCCAGCGGAAGGTATAGGGAAGCCCTGCAGAACGTTGGCCTATCATAGAAGTCCACTAAGTGCCAACAAAATCAAGACTTGAGGTTCATACGCATGTGGCCATCTAATGGGTTCATATCATTCCAATGGGCCCGATTCGATAGACAGTACTGGTGATCATATGAAGTCTTCAAGCTGGTCAATCTGACAATACTATGACCAGGAAAGAGACAGGAACACCTAGGGTCTTGGTGCATGGAATAAAGGTCGTCTCGGAGCTGGTTTAAGTGCTTTTTGTACTCAGCCTCCTCGCTGCAAAGTATGTCTGGCAAGACCAGAGCGCAGCATCGCGCGACTGAACAGGCGTGGCCAAGGAGGTGAAGCCAACGGTTGTAAAAGCAGTCTTTTTGGGAGTTTTCTTCTCATAGACGTTGTTGAGAATTGCAGCGAGCCGAATGACATCCTAGTATTAGTCATCGTAACGCAAAAAACCAGCTGGGCAGGTGGGTACTTTTCACGGATATAGGATTCCAACCTAGTTTGTGGTCGAACTTGTGGCCTGGATGGGTGTACGTGCTGTTAGGAACGACAGCCATATTGGTCGAATCCACGGCGATGCCGACCCGAGGGATACATTCGAAATCATTGAGGTCTATTAGGCAACGATAGGAGCGCTGATATGCCCCTGAGGACATGGCATAGACGCCATCGCTAAGCCAGTACAACGGACACAGTGCCAAAAGAAACGTACTTTTTGGACCCCAAAAGCCAATGGGATGCATCTTGATCGACCAAAGAGAAGGGAAAGCTGGATGCATTGATGTATTACGTGGTAAAGTGACTGGCCAAGTGAAACGTTTAGTGCGGAGGAATGGACACTTGACCGTCTAGAGGGTTAGCTAAGGGCAGAAAAACAGTAAGTGTTCAGTGGTCGTTGCTCTTTTGGTGGTGAGGAGCCCTCGTGGCCGACCAACAGTATCCTGTTGGCCCTGCACCACTTACTGGAAAAGGGATTAAATAGACGTGAGGCGGCATGGGCACCGATCCCATTGCCGAAGAGCTGACAGGCCATCTTGAGCAGGGGAAAACTAAACTGTGTCCGAGAAAGGGTACTAGAGTGGCAGATCTATGGAGCAGAAATGACGCAGGCCGAGGAGACAATGGTTCTAAAGGTCAAAAGGATTCAGACAGGACATTGGATCTTGATGAAACAGGTCTGTAGCAAAATGAAATTTGAACATTTTGAGGAAGTACTGACCTTGGATACGAGCTGACAGAGGTAATAAGAACATTGCTGGCGGAATTATTCCGCTTTGTTAAGCTAGCTACCGATGCAGGAGATACCAGTACACAGTGGGAGTGCAAGAGCACTGTGGTCATATGCTTCAGTATTTACGTAATTCTATTTAACTTTTTTAGGATAGTTACCGAAATTCAGAGCACGTCACCAGCGATATAAAGTAGCTCTAGTACTGGCGATTCCCGAAGAGTAAAGGAAAGCACCATTACCATCTTTCTGCAGCTTTATGCCTCCTAGAGGGCACCAAAGGCCTCTAACCCATTGCTATTACTCCGGTGACCTGTAAGAACTTGAAGTAGCGCTAGGACATTGTCCCTCGTCGCCTGTTGGTGCCCCCAACTCCAATAGACCCCAGTGTACTGTCACTCTAGCGGCTGGGTCTCTGCCGCTACTAGCCTCAGTACAATAATACTCCAGCTACCCAAGAAGCGTAGTAGAGTTCTACTTCAACGCAATGAGGAGTGTCGGTTTCATGCCAAGGAATACCATGACTGGGGCGACGTGCAGCCGATTCAATAACGCTGAATTCATGAGAATGCTCTATATCACAGGTGAAACATCTGTCCCGTACTTGAAATCTTTTAAACGTGATGCCTTCAACGGCCAGAACGTCCAAAGAAACTCTTTCGTTAAGCGTTCGACGGCTCCGTTGCTACATGGAGTGTAAGGATGGTGAACTGGTGTAGTAAATATGGAGATTTGCACAATAGACGAGCAGTTTTGTTACGAAAGTGAGTTGGTCAGTCAGAAAAGAGACTATTAGATGCGGAAAAAGCAGCAACTTATTTAAATTTGCGTGTTCGTCGTTCTTAGTGGCTCTTTTGCAGATGACAAATAACCGTTATTAATCTGTGTGGTCGTTGCGGAGCTGGATCACATACTTCTCACCGCTTCCGATCGGTGCTATCTCCAGATAATAATCGAACTGTGGAAGTTCATCAAGGACTCCCACTGTGCACTACTGGGGCACAGAGCGCTTTGTAGAGATACAATGGATGCAAGCGTAGAGGAACGTGTAGATGTCTTCCTCTTTAATGTTTTATGCGAATTGCTTCCAAAGAGTACTGGCGCTTGGTAGTTTTACTCGATGCACTGAATCCAGCGGGCGGTAAGCCAAGGTCAGGAATGATGGAGAGGCTGTCGCAGAGAACAATAAGGTTCTTGTGATCAATGTATAGATCAAAGCAGGCTCAGGTGACAACAAGCCAGTGCATCCATTCCAAAGTAGACAATATAGCGATGTAGTTCTTTTCAAAAACGGACCTGTCAAGTTAAATGGTGTTGAAAAGACCATAACAAAACGTTAAAGGGCTACCTCGATCGTCCTATTTTGGGTTTACGAGATCCGAGGAAGAGACCTGGGTGATGATGCCACACCCAATGTTGGCGGAGGCTTCTGTGTAAACCAATGGTCAATTGTTATAGTCCCTGTAAGAGAGTGTGATGCTCTGAGGGAAAGCCTCCTTGCAGATAGGAAACGCCTGCGACTCCCGTTCGCACTTATCGAGTATGGTGAGGTCACGTTTTGCTACAACAGTCTTTGTGCGCTTGCCTGCTTTCCGGTACACCGTTTTCAGAACGTTTTTTTTGGTGGGCTTAAAATGGTTTTTGAGAAGTCTAGTATGTCCATCTGTACCCATTGCAGGGCATAAAAGAGATGCTGTAGGTGGAACTCATTGTTACGTGATTTCATTCTAAACAAAATATCACGTTGTTGCGATTCATACGGTACGTCAGATGCATAAATTACTCTTCGGAACCACCAGAAGGAGTTTGAATATAGGGTGCACGTCTTTGAAGCAAAGAGTTTCATTTTCTTCCCGTTTCTGTGGAGCTACACTCGCGTTTTGGGCTTTGAGTGCAGTAACACACATTTCTGTACCAATCCAGCGTCATATTGGGCCATTAGAAAGCCCTTCTCAGGGTGAGTTGAAAGCTTCGTCCACTGCCGTAGCCACTCCGTTTGGATTAGTGCAACAAATGTAAATACCAAGACTGCAGGGGGAGTGGTACCAAGACTTTTGGGCAGGAATTGAATAACCGAACGAGGTAGCATTTACTATTTACCTCCGACAGGAGATTTTCTCCTCCGTTCAGACGGGCACGAATCCTTGTGGAGAAGGGATCCCCAAATTGTTCTCCGATTAGTTCCCCCGGTGTAACTGCGTCAAATATTTCAGTAAGGGTGTCTCATAAGTCTCGTTTGATGCGCGTAGTTAGTCGATATCAGCGTCTTCGTCCCTGTCTTCACAACACTCCTCGAATCTGCATTCCGTATCTTCCGTTTCTTTCTGCGTAGCCATAATACATGGATTCCTATCGTCCTCGGTTTCGAAGGCTTCCCCACTCGTACCATTGGGAGTATGCGACAATGCGTTGGCCTTTTTGTTCAGCATACCATTCTTATAAATGCCTTGGAGTCATATTACGCAAGGTGGAGCCTCCAACGCATTAGGCGGACAAAGAGATCGGAGATGCTCATCGAACACTTCAGAGTGGAATGATCCGTTTAAACGATGAAGTGCACAACCATAAGATAGAGGGGAGGGTGGAAAGATTCCATATGACGGCGGGGCTTTGCTCGTCGGAGACGAATTGGCTACATTCAAGAACGTTTATCAAACGTGACTAATAACAACTTGGGTTTCGCTCCACCTCGGTGGTGGTCTGGAGAAAAGCACAGCCATCACAGTAGTCACTCAATTCCGTGTCCAAGGAGTATGCGAGCTGCAGTTTGGTAGCGATAGAAGAGGTGCTGATGTGAAGCCTTATTTAGGAAGTGAAACGCTTCTGACTGCTCGACCGATTTGGGGTCCGGTAGTGGTGTGTTTTGCTTTCAAATATTGCGTTTTGGGGCGCCAATATATACGGAACATGTTCAGGGTAAGCCGTCGATAGAAGTTGATCAACCCTAACGACGAGCAAGGTTTCGTTCGAGTACGAGGTTCCTTTGCCTGAACGAGGGGTATCACCAAAGTTTCCTCGATGACAGCTGCCCAGTGCGGAAAATCTGCCGGAGATATTTGACGGTGTCGGTGAAAAACTCACGTTCTCAACTTGAGGGTTATCCCTGTATCATGCAGTATGGTCATCACGTCTCTGATTTGGGTGAGGTGGTCGTCCAAATTATTGGTGAAGGTGATGATACTGTTTAGGTAGACCAGGCAACACCGCCATTTACAGTGGTTTAATAGGGTGTAATTGCATGCTGAACAGTAGCGGGGGCGCTGTTTGAAGCAAATGGCATCTGGTTGAAGCGGTACGATCCAGAGTTATAGACAATCGTTGTCTTGTTGCGATCCTTCTGTCTCACAGAGACTTGAAAAAATCCCAAAACCCAGCCAAAGCCGTGAACACAGTAGCGTTCCCGAGCGAATTGGTGCAATATTCCATCCGACGAATAGTACATGTGTCCCTCATAGTCAATGCATTGAGCCAGCGATATTCCACAAAAAAACGTTCAGGTCTAGTCGGCCTTCAAACCCAGTGCACCTGGAGAGGGCAAGGGTGACTGAGCGATCTCAATCATACCCGCACGCAGTTTTTTGTCCATTTGGAACTGCTTCTCTCCCCGAGTCTTCGGTCCTGACCTGTAGGAGGGTTGTGCAATTCAAAGATCAATCCCGAGTTCCGTAAGATTAATATCTCCAAAAAATAAATCTCACATTGTAGCAGATCCCATATCACATTACGGAGACGCTTACGGTACGAAGTCGGTACGTGAACAAGGTAACGCTCCTACAGAGCCTTCGAGGGATCGACTCGCTTGTAGCTCATGGGAGCCTTTTCCTTTGATCCGGGGGTTGTCTTTTGCTCCGAGTAGCTCGATGAATACAGCTTTAATGCCGCCGGCATGCCTTCTCTGTCTTTAGGCGGAGGGGCATCATCAGTCTAGATCATATTCTCAGGAAAGTGAACAAGTCTCAGAACGTCGGTAGTAGTCATCCTAGTGGGGATTATCGTAAGCGGGTCGGGTGCCGGTTGACACTTCCAATTAATTGGTCCTTTGCCAGATAATGTGGTGGACGGCCGAGGTTGGCGATGAGTATCAGGAAAAGAACATCCGGTTTGGCGTGCAAAACTTTGTTGAAAAACGTGAGCTGGTACTTCTCGTACGATGTGGACAGGGGCTTAGTAACCCGTCAATCATGTGAATGGGAATTGACTTGCACCTCTACCTGGAACGCAGGGTTTATAGAAAGCGATCCTCTGACGTGGAGATTTGTGGACTCGCAGGACGAGTCGGCGTTGATTTCTGATCAGGGAGTGGAACGTGCTTCTGCGTGGCATGCTTCAGCGGACGCTGAACTATCAGTATTGGCGATTTGTCGTCGAGTTCTACGCGCCTGAGGCAGGGCTTGATTTCATCAACAAACCTGTTGAGGTAATCACATGCCAGTATGACTGGAGCAGCGAAGGACTGAAAAACAATAATCCCACTGGAAATCTGAGATGTCAGTTTACTATCACTGATCAGTTTTCCACAGAATAAATAAACTTTACATGTACATCAGATATATTTTCGGTATATTCTTGAATCATACATTGTATTTCTGCCACTCCCAAGCATGATGTAGATATAAATTTATAGATTTCTGAAGTCAGTTTCAGCGGTTTCTGATACCAGAAAATTCAAAATATATCGGAATTATATCAGAAGTTTAAATAATCATCTTGATCCATTACTGATGATATGCCATATACACATCTAATGCATATCCAATAATCATCAAAATTTCCCAGTACCATATCTTAATCAAATAGAATCTCTATACTGTTTTTGGCATACACAAGTCTTCTGGATATATCATTTCTATATCAGTACCATATCCTGGATTTTCACGGTTTTCAGACCGTACGATACGGAGATCCGCTGCGAGTGCCCTCAAAAGAGCTTTTGCTCCCTTCTCACGGAGGGCTTGAAGTTCTGCTACAAGGGTGTCTTGAGTGATCCGCAGAGCCCGGATCTCGTATTCCAGGGCATACCGTACGAGTGTGTTGTTAACCCTTCGGTGGGGTTCGAATGCTGCCACCACGGTGGTTAGCCCAGACGCCTCGGGAGCATTGTAAATGGCTGAGCCCGGGCGAGAAAGGTCCAAAGCCTTGAACAAAGGAGTTAACTGAAGGTTCTGGAATTCAAAGAATTGGTTCTAAGTCTTCGATGAGTATTTCTTAGCTTCGATGGACCTAGCTCAGACAGGAATGCTGGAAGTGAGCCTTACACCAGGATTATCTCCACTATCGTCAGAGATCATGCATATGACCGCAGGCTCCGCATCAGAGGGTTTTCTCGACATGAATATAAACCAATAGGACGGTAATACAACGCAACGTCCGATAAAAGCGGGCAAAAAGAAACGAGACTGCGAAAGAGGGGGGGAACCGAAAGAAACAGCGTGTCGTTCAGGGCACCACTTTGGACTGAAATGCCCGGAGATAGAAAAGCCACGAAGATATGTCTTCGATAACGTTCTTGATCTTGCTCCATTGAGCGGTACCAAGCAGTTGAGCCATTCTGGGTACGGAAAGACTGGATCAGATGTAGGACCGAGGCCTGCCCTTCGCAATCTGTGAAGAAAGGTGAGGTTAAGAAAAGTTTGTCCGCAGGAGGGGTACGTAATACTGTTTTAAAGGTGCCAATTTCACAAGATGTGCTACGTGCGAGCAGAGGTTAGCCATAGCCATGAATAGTTGGCAGTTACCCTAGAGACGTTAGAGAACGAGAAGCAAAGATGGGGGAGTCACGAGAGTGACGAGGTAGAGCGACGATGTTGAGAGTTAATCTTATACAGCAGCGAAACCAGAATGGTTGGTGGAGGGCTCGCAATGAATGTTTTTTAGTTGTGCAAGGAGATTATGAAAACCGTGTGCAACGGAGGATCCATCCTTGGAAGAGTAGACGATTCGCGACGGCGAAAATGTATACAGGCAGAATTTCTTGTTTGGGGATGCTTTACTGGTGCGGTGGTGAATGCACCATTGCAATAAGTACTAGCCATTCCAGTAATGGCTTTAAGAAGAATAATAGGTACAATAAACTAGACTTCATTGCATTACTGTAGGTTTTAACATCCAAAATGTTGGCCAACTATCAACGAAATCTGCCACTTCCTACTTTTCATAAAAGGCACCGTAGCAGCCAATGTTAATATTGGAAATACAAAATGTGTGTACTATTGAACCTTTCGGAAAATTAACCACGTCACCAGATATCTCCTTGACACAGCGTGCAATTCCTTCTGCATGTATGGAATGTAGTTGATATTCAAACTCAAAAGCCAGTATAATGCGCTTTTGGCATGTTGAAACATAGGTTTCTTGCTTTAAAATATGGATTGAAATCGTTTCATGAGAATGAAATTACGGCCCTATGTTAGTTCGCTTTGAACTTCACAACATGGGTGTAGGAGACCGAACTTTGTGAAGACTATATTCTGCCACAAAATGAACCAGAAGATTTCTCTGAAGCTACTGCCGACAGCAACGCGGGTAAGAAAAAGTGTGAGTAATTCATTCTTGTAGTGGATGCTACGCACTTACTGCCATTTCGGGACCCTACCACCCACTCAGTTCGGGCTCTCTAACCCAATGCGTGGGTTGCAGTGTGTAGCAATCAACTCGTAGGTAGCAGTACACAGCAAGATGTCTCGAGATAGGGGAACACTCTGAGCCCCTTTTATACAGACAATCACTCGCCTTCTCAGTAATTCCGAGGGCATCGACCCTAACAAACTTGCACAGGAGTACAAAGTCTTTCTGTTCCACAACTGCGCACAGTGATCAATAAGATACTGTGGTCGTATTGTATCTTGTTCGATCAACATCATGGTGCGCGCATCGACGTCACAAAAATTGGCGTCAACGCCTTCCGAGACGAATGGCGAAGAAAACAGCTACATTCTTCAACCACCATCACCCGTTGGCTTTTGGATTAATCACGTTCTTCTGCTTTCTTCCACACCTAAAGTGATTCGAGTGTTCTCGCGTCATTATGAACAATATGTTAAAGAAGTCACAACTCGAGCACTTCAACTGGCAGTTGTCGACTCAACGACAACAGAGCCGATTCGCCCCGTCAATAATCGTACTGCGTCGACGCAGAATGGCTCCAGTCTTCAATTGATCTAGACTACACCTGTGTAGTTAAGAAAATCGATGAGCTAACGGACGAGAAACTACGATCTTATTTGGAAACGAATCCGAAGAAGACAAAGACATGATGACCATTGCTGCAGTCCAAGCCATCAAATGCCAAGAGGTGGCAATGGACATAAGGATAAACCTTCACTTTTTTGAATGAAACATCTGTTCACTCTTTATGTGTCTGCGTTACGACGAAATGGACCTACATGGGTCATGTAGGAATATCCCAAACTCGCAGTCGGACACCTCGTTGCAGCCATTAAGCCCCGCTCTTTTCAGCGACGTCTTCAGAATGAATTTTAAATGGTGTATA
Organism: Gracilariopsis chorda; assembly: GCA_003194525.1. Taxonomy (NCBI): domain Eukaryota; phylum Rhodophyta; class Florideophyceae; order Gracilariales; family Gracilariaceae; genus Gracilariopsis; species Gracilariopsis chorda. The sequence continues at coordinate 246,757 of NBIV01000089.1, forward strand.
CGTCTCTCAATTCTGACTTCAAATGTTTCACGAAGCTTGCTATGATTGTAGTCGAGGCGTTTTGGATAATTGACAATGACCACAGTTGAAAACCAGAGGCACAAAGAATCAAGGCACCACGCACGCCAAAAAATAATCAAACAGCTGCAAGTCAGAGTGAAACTGAGTTAGCCAGCTCAGCCGCGTCTAGGAAATCAGTAACTCGGAAAGCCACGTCACGCAGGCAACCACCTTTGTGCCCCCACCCGCCATGCAAAAGAGAGGAAAACCGCCACTGGATTGAAGATTGTACGCTGTCGGCCGATGAAGAGAAAGAAGCTCTAAGGGCAACCATCGCTTCTAGGAAAGCTGCTGACTAGCTATCGCGCTCATCACGCTCACAAAAGGCAAACCGGAACCAAGGCAGCTCCAAAACAGAGGGATGCCTCCATCCTGCAAGCGAGTTTCAGTTTTATGTCACCGTGTCAAATGGCATTCCCTCTTTAGATTACAGCAGACGGTACGAAGAGGGAAATGACGACAGCATTATCTCATCCTCTCTGGCCAAAGCAGCAGCAGCTAAAAGAACTGGCACAATATTACCTATTGAGAAAGTTTCATTGGCCATTGCTCTGAAAAACTGAAATGAGAACTCCGCGATAGCTTTCAAGTTCTCCAGAAAATGGATCGCACCACGCACTACCCTCCACCTCGCCTCGGGAAACCTGTCACTTATGAATATCTCCTTCATTGTAGCCGACGATGACCTTGCTTGTGAACAAGTACTCATTGGAATACCTGTGTCGCGACCCCTACAGGGAGACACCTACACTCTGTTGGACAATACTCGGTTTGCTCGTAATGCTTCAGACTGCTCAGAATTGGGCAATCCAACAACTGCTCCTTCAAAAACATACGTGAACCATCTTATGATGGCCAGGGTACACGGCCCCTCGAACACAGTGGGACAGGATCAGCTACCACCAGCTAGGGCTAGAGTAAATTTCTATACAGCCCATCAGGACTCAGATCCATTTCCCGACCCTTCTCTACCAAAGCCAGTCGACATCGCCCAGCATGAAGAAATTTGTGGGCGCCATCATGAGACGGTGACGGAGGGGGCCAACATAAATGACAAATTACCCTAAAGGGTGTTCCTCGTAGCTCAAAAGCCCCAAAAAATGAAACGAAAAGAACAAAAGATCAAACGAACAACCAATGCAGAGACCAAGAGGACCCATCCTGCAACGATAACAACAAATACAAAAGAAGAGCACAAGGCTGAATCCAAAGAAAAACTTCTTGATACTTCTTGAAACGGCGCACAACCCAAGAATTATTTCAAGGGTCACAAAGAGTTAGAGTTCCGACTTCCAGTAAGACACTCCGTATGTGAAGTGATTTCTGCAACCTACCAACTTCTGAACCAACCAGAAGCAGGTGCGTACAACCCTTACAGGGCTTCCAAAGGAGAGCTACTAACAGCGGATATGCTTTCACTCTATACCCAATCTGGGCCTTTGCAGGAGATGTTGCACGGCACGTCGCCTGCGGACAGCTTCCTGTCAAGCATCTCTGTCCGGAAACCACCAGGTCTTTCGACCGTCACCGTTATCCGAGCAAAGCTCTGATGAGGGCTCACAGACGACAGAAGTGCCTTTGGTACACACTACCCGTCTCTCTTCCATGCCAAGGGCGCTTCAACTGGTCTTAGTGACGGTAATGCCCCACCCTAAGTATGCACAAAGCGGCCCAGAAAACATGAATCAAGTCGATGTGATATGAAACACTGCTGAAAATGCAATTTGGAATACCGATGAAGGAACAGATATCCAACTTCGATTTTTTATCATCGTGCACACTGGTTCTGCCAGACACCGCGGTAAAGAGGTAAAATTGCAGACTCTGGCAAAACACTACTTTTTGGAGCACACTTTCTGCTGATGTGGCCACGTTCTTCAAAGAATGCACTCACTGCATCTCCACGTTTGGAGGGCGGAAAGTGCCGAGACCATTTGGACCAGCTGTTTATGGCACGGAGGCGAATGATTTGTTGCAGTTTGAATACATCGAAATTGGTCCCAGTGGCACTGACCAGAAGTACATTCTCATGTTCTGCGATGGCCACTCAGACTCTAAATGGTTCTTCTCCACGCCTGAAACCGCAGCTGAAAACGAAACCCTCGCAAATAATCGATTGGTGCGCAGCCTTCAACGTTCCAAAAGGGTTAATGTCCGATGGGCCAACAAATTTCAAAAATGAAACAGTGCGTCTCGCCACAAAAGGTCTTCGCGTCCCTCACCATTTCACTCCCCTCTAAACACCCTGGAGTAATGGTGCAGTTAAGCGTTTTGGCCAAGAGGTTGTTGAAACGTTTCGTGCTCTGGTTTCCGAACTTCAAATGGACTTCAAGGAGTGGAAAGACTTGCTCCCGGTCACTCATAGTGCTCTGAAAAACGCTCCATTACAGAGCTGCAACAATACCGCACCCGTCAATTTCTTTATGGGCATGGAACAAGCGCCACCAATTTCGACATTTCTGCGCTCCTCCACAGTCTCCACAGTAACGCTGAATGTCTCACAACATGAAAGAACCATTAAAATCGAAGTATTAACACGCGATTCGCGACTCAAGGGCACCTTCTGCCGAGGAACTTCAGAAAGCCCAAAAATCAAGATCCTTTCGGAGCTCCACAAATTTTACACCGTTGCAACCGTCTTGGCCAGTAGAATGCGCCTACAGAGCCGCAGACCAATCGGAAGAAAGTGTGCTGAGATATTGGCGCTTGACCCGCACCGCTTCAAGCCAAATGTGGTCATGATTTGGCGCTGTGATCACCGTAAAAAACAATCATAAAAATTAGTATTTTCCATCTTGCGCAGCACATATTTACCAACAGAGCTGGACCTCACCACCCTTTCCCATACCCATGATCAGCAAACCGCGCTCGTACAGGCAATACCAACATACTCCTACCCAGACTCTGAACCCCGTCCTCCTGTATCGCTGCCCTGCCCATCGAACGATATTAGCCCATACCCCTTCAGTTCAACATCCACCCTTCCCCGCCGCTCCGCTTTGGCACTAGCAGTTTGCCCGCTCCTCTTTATGCACAATCTCTTTTGCTCTCAGAACAAGATCTTGTTCGCAGCAAGGAAGGCTAAATGCCTTGCAGCTGTAAGAAAAAGCTTTGCCTCGACCTGCCGAGCATGCAGTGCTTGCACATGCACATGCATTGCGGTTTCGGCTCAACCGCGCGGTCGCCCTCGAAACTCTGGGGAACGAAAGCAAACCATTATTTCTTATGCTGACATGAAACGGACCTGGCGGAACTAGTGCATAACAAAAGAAGTAATCGCTCTGTATCCATCCGTGAAGGGGGCGCCTTGTCATCAGTTCAGGAAAACGAAAAGCTTAACCAAACTTCTACATGTACTAAACTTATCCAGAATACTGCACAATCGCCCAAAACACGCAAGACCATTGTTGTTGACAACGCCAACGCAGGCGATTTGAACCGTTCGATTACGCCTTCACTCAGATAATGACTGCTGTATCTGAACTAATCTACCCAGCGACAGTGCGGCGTTCCTCAAAAGGCAACAGTTCAAGCTAGCAACTGGTGCTGACGCCGAATGCGTCGATTCTGTGATAACGGCCGTTAGGGCGTCAAAAAGGGGCTCTATAGAACGGCGTGTCTTGCGGGGCTTCTTGTGTGCCCATATCCGCGCACTAAGTTGAATGAGCTTTTTCAGAAGCATACAGTCTATTGTGAAGAAAACGACCAAGTCTGGAAGGATCTTCAAGTAATCATGATGCCGTCAATGCAGGGGACATCGTAGAGAATGCGTCCCAGTCTGTCCGGATACTATGAGCGCGAGTGCCAGTCATGAGGAAGACAGTAATTTTCCTGGTATAAGCTAAACGAAACATATAACAGCTTCAAGGCTAGATTGGGACCGTCTTATTGTGCGTGGAAGCTTGAAGCAGGAAAAAAGGCAGCTCACCAGAGGCACGGACGCAGAGGCCGGCCGCCTTGTCAGATTTCTGTTTTCCAGGCGCAAACGCTCAGTTACTGTTTTGGGGTAGAAAGACTATCAACATGGGAGCTGAGAAAGTTGTGCTCCAGCTGTGACACGTAAGCTCAAAAGGGCGCTGATGTTCCGAGATTATGTGCAAGCATGCAAAGCGGAGGGTGAAAGCAGTGTTGGTCGAACCACTTTTTTTCAGGTGGCAGATACTTTGATGACGCGAGAGTCAAAACGAAAAAGTGCTGTGGACTAACGTGATCGGCGCCTTAGTGAACGACAGCGTCCTGATTCTGAATCGTATTGTTCGGCTTTCAGTACTGGCAGACACAAAAAAAATGTTAGAGAACATAGAAAGAGTGCAGCACTCTAAAAAGGGTCTTCGTGAGACGCACATTGGCAAAGGACAATGACGGTACCACGACAGCAGCCATGCCCTGTCTGATCTTTGGGCCTACTGGCGCTCAGCTAATTCCAAACAGTCCCTGTCAACATGCAGAGGCTGTCTAAAGCCATTTGCATTACGACTGAATCAAATACAAGCCATCGTTCCTACTGAAAGAAAGGATGCCTCAAATGCTGTAGATCGCTGCAGCCGTTGCTTTCAGGAAATACTTGCTCATCTTCATAGAGTGAAAATGCAGCAACGGGCAATCGAAAAGATAACTACGGACATCGTAGAGCACAACTCCACAACCGGGCAGTATTGTTGGCTGATACAAGATGAAGTTTGAAGCCCATCCGGTTTCGCGAGAAAACTGTGGATTCTTGCGGCAAGCGTGGTATTTCGTGGCACGGATTAGTGGTGTTCTATCTAGAAAAGCAATATGATCAAATGGGGAATACAAATGGTCCGGGCATCTGTCTATGCTTTTCTACGACCATATTGTACATGAGACTCAAGACAAGATGTCGTTGCCGTGGCATCTATACTAGAAGCTGGGTGCATGCGGATAAGAAAAGACTTGCCCGTCGTTAATGAAGTAGTTCTTGTGAGCGACAATGCAGGCTGCTATCAGAACTCATTGCTCCCTATTATTGCCCCATTCGTTGCAAAAGAACGGGCTCTCTATGGTACAGTTCATCCCTCTGAAACTCAAGATGGGAAATCATTGTTTGACGCTCACTTTGCTATTGCTATGAAGCATGTGAGTGACTATGTTGCAGAGGGTCACGACGTTACTACTCCGTCAGGTCTTGTCACAGCGCTAAGAGCGAACGGTGGTCTGTCGAACTCTAGTGCAGAATTAGTGCGCATATATAGCTCAAACCTGGCAGGTTGGGAGGCACTACATGCATCCGACAACAATGGCTTACCGTGGATAGGACGTAACAATGAATACGTTTACAAAGGATGGTCAGATTGTTACAGAAAAGTGTCTGTTGAATGCTATCGCTACTCAGGCATAGGAAGTCCCCGAATATGTCAGTTTAGTAGAGCTGGTGCTTGTCAGCCTTCTACGACGGAAAACAGGAATGAAGTCGTATGTAATGCAACATACGTTGCAATGGTGAATACATCCGGGGAGCTAGTCGGCAAAGAGACCGGGATCATTGTCATGCCACAAGCACAAATCAACCGAATAATAACACGGCGCAACACTAAGGCTGCTAAAGGTGCAAATAGATACTTCACCTCAACAATATGCCCACCAACTACCGAAGGACAAACCCCGTCAACGAGCAGCTCTGATGAGGACGGAATTGTTTGTAAGAAATGCAGCAGGTCTTTTACTGGAGAAGAAAGGCTAGCCCAGCATGTGGGATATGGCAAAGGTGAAGTTGACAAAGACAGCAAGCTGTACGTCTATCGCGCCGTGCGTATGTGTAAGCAGATCATGCAGTCAAACGATATCCAAGTGGCGTCTATCACTGACAATGAAATAGTGGATCATATAGATGTCAGCCATACACTGTAGATAACGTCATGAACGGATTGGCGCGCCGCGAAAACAGTAAGAATACCGATCGAACCGCTGGACATATACGATGAGGTGCAGAAGATGTTTGATGCGGGCGTACAGAACAAGTCGCACAAAATGAGTGCTGCAACTGCGACAGCAATTGATGCAGGTCTTCGGGGATCGATTTGACATCCCGTCAGAGATGCAGCTACAGAGAGCCATCAATACAATGTTCCAGCGGCATAAAAAGGTAGGATCAGGCCGGAATAGGGGAGTCAGCAACGCCTTGGAGATGTATACAAGGACACAATCGATGGTATTTTGTTGGCGCACGACTTCAACATTGCCCCCTCCGCCGTAGTGCGAGAACTTCGAGAGAGGGTTACCGTGAACGGTGCTCTACAGAGTGACTTCCCACCGGAGAAACAAGTGAAGAACAGAGTGTCTTCCCAGAAGGCCAAGC